>RJWT010003215.1:0-38013 GCA_004365215.1 Cuniculus paca | reverse complement strand
GGTCATGGTGGGTGGATTGCCTTCAGAAGGCTTTGTGGGACCCTAGCCTCTCTGGTTTCCTGTTTTTGGATGTGATTTCTCACTTCTGTATGTGCTTTGCTACTGTGACACTTTTGGCTACCAGGTCCTCATCAGAGTTAAGCTGATACTGGTGCTGTGTCTTTGAACCTTCAGAACCATGAGCTAAGTAAATTTCTTTTCTTTACAAAGTAGCCTGTCTTAGCTGTTTTGTTAAGCTATTTCTCTCAAAAAAGAGACTAATATAGGGACTTTACAGGGAGATGTCTGAAAGTGGGACTAAGAAGGGTGGCTACAATTGGACACCTCAAAAAGCATATTTTGACACACGTATTGGCAGCATATGGCTTGTTAGTGAAATGTTCACAGGAAAAACCCTTAAGGAGTATGGAGCTGAGGATGAAGCTAATCAGATTTAGATGTGGAGAGTAGTATCAGCCTGATTCTTCAAGGCGACTCTTGTGTGCAGGTTGTGTCAGTTTGACCCCACTAAGGCCAAGAAGCTGGGCTTTCATCACTGGGATGAAGCACTCACGCAGTACTTGCTTCTCCTTGAGAGGTTTGCAGGGAAATGGGTCAGGAACTCTTGAGGAAGTTGTCCAAAGAAAAGTATCAGGTGCTGACTACTGGGAAAAGATAGGCACAGAAGCACAGAAACGATAAAAGGGATGCAAGGAAATCAAGGATGAGCACTGAACATTCTCCAAAGGCCAACTCTCTCACAGCTCAGAGGCACTGCAGAATGCTTGCTCTTTCCACCCCTGATTTCTGAAGGATGGTGATTGAAGGGTTTGTGGGATGATCTTGAAATGTCCCTCTCCCCATGATTTGTACCAAGGCTATAACTGATTTTGCTCATCTCTACCACCCACCAAGAGTCTGTTCTGTCCTGTTTATTTGCTATAAAAGAATGTTAAGAAAAGGATTTGTTTGGGCAGTGAAAATTTTCTCTACAAAGAAAAAAGAATGAACATGCAGAAGCCTTTATTTGATGGGACTATAAAATAAATTAATAGTTGGGACCCTGCAGGCTTCACTTGAAGAAGAATAGAACTGTGTAGAAAAACTATCCCTCCAGCTAATGGTCGGGTGTGTCCGTAGGGCTTTGTTTAATAATGAGCCTGCTGATTACAAAATGATAAGATACACTTCAATCTCCACAGCTTTTCAAACATTCATTCATTCATTTATTCATTCAACAAATTAAGTATCTGCTAAGTACTTTGTCTGCATAAGCATCCGTTACTGGAGCCAAGGAAATAGCAGGCTGTAGACACCAGTCGTCCACAGTTATTTTCATTTGTTGCTCTTTCATTGCAAGCAACTTCAGACCAAACTCTCCTCACTACTTCTGACTTAAGGTTGAGGAATGAGTAATCCTACAGGTTCAGAGATTCCCAAGACTATCTCCAGGGTTAAATTCATTGGAAAGATATGAAGGACTTGGACAATCTGCTGTGCTCATGACTATGGTTCTTTACAGTGAGAGGATACAAATTGAAATCAGCAAAGAGAAAAAGGGCATAGGGCATGATCCAGGAGAAACCAGGCAGGAGCTCCTAGGTGTGCTCTGCCAGTGAAATAGCATGGGTGAACTTAGTTCTTCAATGATGTGGTTGTGTGACGGTATATGTGAAGTGTTGGGCACCAGAGAAACTCATTCTAATCATGATGTGTGAGGTTATTATCTAGGACCAATTACAAAGGCAAGCAGCACTTGTCTGGTTGACCTTAGCTACCTCTAATCTACTATTGCAGAATGAAGACAGTCATTCAACAAAGATCACACTGTTGGCCTACACTGTCTTATCCAACTGATGATGCATGGCCCTCACCTCAGGCAAACAAAAACCTCCTATCAGGTAAAACATTCTAAAGGTTTGGAGCTCATCTTCCAGGCCCAGCTCTGAAGACAAGAAGGCCTTTTTGGAAATATATAAGGTTTGAACAATCCAGGCCTGATGAGTTAAGTCTTTCCTGCACACCTGTAAATTGTCATTCATTTTGTGCTTAATGATTGTCATTCTCTCTTTTTGGTTCTCATTGTAACTCAACTTTATCGCCTGCTTTGTTTTCCCTCCTTCAGTGTAACGTTCACTTTTCAGTGAAATATTTTACTTCTGCTTTTTTGCTGATCCTATCACAATGAAAAAAAAAACTTTATTTCTGTTTAATTTTCTTCCACCTTTAACTTCAAATCATCTTTAGCAGTAGCCATACTTCCTGCTTGTCTCCAGGGAGGATCTGTTTCTATTTTCACGTAAGGATGGCTGCTTCGCATTTAAAAAAATTTCATCCCACTTTGTACCTTCTTACTTTATTTTGGCCTCTCTACTTTGTTGTCTCTGTTTTTTTTTAGGAACTTCAAAAACTCTTGTGCTATAATTTTTTTCCTATAAGCCTAAAATTTTCATCAAGTCTCTCTCATCCTAAAAGTATCTCTTTGTTTCCTGATTAGAATCCTGACATGTGACTGGCATAAATCCCAGTGCTTGCTTGTCTCAAAAGTCTTTTGAATCAGGATTGTCTTCTCCATGTCTGCTGGTACTGCCAGCTTACAACTCACCCCCCATAGGACTGAGATGTAAACCTTAGTGGCTCACCTGCACCCACTGTCTGCTGTTTTCACTTCTTCCCTGAAAATTATCACAAAAGTTACTCGTTCCCTTTCTGAATCACTTAAAAGTTCTAGTCACTGCCTTTAATTACTGAGAAGAGTAGAAGTTGTATATCATGGTTTATATGCAGTTCTACAATGAAAATCACACTCACTCTCCAACATTGTTCTCACTCACCTCTCACCATGTCAGACCCCTGACCCTTCTGGAGTGGGCTAAAGGCCCTCTATTCATTGCTCACCTGTTGATATACAGTAAGACTCAGCTCCAATGTCTAGTGGTCTGTGGAGATTTTGCTAAGCCCATTCACTTGCGGTTCTATCCCCTTTTGCCTGTTATATCTCATAGTGTTGAAGGACTTGCATTTTCCAGGCTGTCTCTCTCATTAGAGTGGAATGCTCAGAGGGCAACGGGATGCTCACTGATTTTCCAAACTCAGTGATTTCATAGAGTAGGAAACAAGATGGGTTACTTTAATAGACAACAGGTAACTGAAAAAAAAGTGCTAAGAGATTATCTACTAAGTTATATAGTAGCTCTTGAAAGTAATGTGTATATCTGTGGGATTTAGTTTTAATTATTTATGATCACAGAAAGCTATGGTTTTTATAAACTCCCAAGGTTATATTTTTCATTTGCAGCATGGAGTACAGTGTGCATTATAAAATCACATATACTGATCTCTTGTTACACCTTAATTTAAAATTAAGATCTTTTGTCTTGGTATCTTTCATCTAACGAGATTAAATTCATAATATCATTTATCGAATCTAACTACCTTTATTAGGTTAAACAAAATATAAAATTATATTTACAAATATATTTATAATTTCTCCAAATAGTAGACAATCAATATTTATTTACCTTACAATGAATTATGAGAAGATGAATATTCTGAATCAGAACACCTCTAAGTTGGTAGTGACTGGAAACTCTGTTACTTTATTTTAAAGCACTATTGATTTTCAGCAACATACATCACTATGGGGCCCACTGAGAGACACAGAGAGAGAGAGAGACAGAAAGAGAGAGGGAGAGACGGAGAGAGAGAGATTTTATCTCTATAAATTTAAATAAGCATTTTGGGATTTAGCATGTGAATTACTTGTTACATAGCAGTCCCTTCTTATTTATAGGGTATCTGTCCCAGGTACCCCCAGCAGATGACTGATTCACGAATAGTTATAAACTCTCTCTTTTTTTCCCACCTATCTCTTTTATCTATGTATAGATTTTATTAAGTTTAATTTAATTTTTTTATTATTTTTATTTTAAAGAGAATAAAACCAAACAAAACAAAGCAGAATAAAGCTAATCAGAGCAGAGCAATGAAAATGATACAGAATTTCAAAACAGGATAATAGGAAAACAACAATGGCTACCATAACGCCTGTTGTTATTTTCAAAATTGCTGCCCATACCATTAGACATAATAAAATCAAACAAAACAGAATAAAACCAATCAAAACAGAACATTGAAGAAAACAAAACAAAACTGAACAAAACAAAACAGTGAGAACAATGTTAGATTTCAAAAACAAGACTGAAGAAAATCCCCCATATTTGCTACATTGCATATTGTTATCCCCTAAATAGATGCTTAGACTACCAGCCTTAGGCCTGTGAGGTCAGTCAAACAAGCACTAAGTTGTTTTGGTACCTCGGTTGCTATCAACTCAGTCTGTCCTCTGAATCAGCAGGTTGCTTGCCTGGGGGGGATATTCTTATCTCCCAACCCACACCCCAGTTGGCTCACCAGAAGGGTGGATTGACTTCTTGTTACTCCTCTGAGGCCCAGCATGGCTTGTAAGTTTAATTTTAAGTTAGGCATAGTAGGAGATTAACATTAGTAATTTCTGAAAAAAATAGAATGATTATAGCAATATGTTGTAGTAAAAGTTATGTGAATGTGGTCTTTCTCCCTGAAAAATATCTTCTTGTACTGCAGTCACTCTTCCTATGTTGACATAAGACAATGCAATGCCTACATGATAGGCTGAGGTGAGGTGAATGCCGTAGGCATTGTTACATAGTTAGACTACTACCTAAGAGTTTCTTCAACACAAACACTGTGATACCATGACAGCTGATCTTGATCTGATAATAGACAGCAGCTGAGTGATTAACAGGCCGGTAACTTCCATACCACAGATGTGCTGCACAAAGGAGTGAGTCACATCTTAAACAGGATAGGATACGATAGTGTGAAATTTCATGGCATTACTCAGTATTGTGCGATTCAGTGCCTGTGCACTGTTTATTCCCAACCCTTTCCATTTAATATTTTTGGCCTCTCATTCACTGGGTAACTGAAATTGTGGAAAGCAAAACTCTAGATAGGGTCACAGCTGTAATTTTGGGATGACCATAAGCTTTATGAGGAGGTAGATTTTACTTGCCAAGATTGAGAAGACTGTGCAAAAATATAATTACGTTGCACTCTCAAAGCTGTACAGTTAAAAATTTATTATTAAAGTATATAATAATTGTTATATAATTTCTGTATATTACCTATAAAATAATAAGAATTTTTCATGCCTCCTTCATATTCTAACTCAAAATTCTATGATTATTTTGTCAAAATCTGGAGTCAGAAGATAAGGATAGAGCAGTAACTTTGGTGTAGTATGCTAAAATGTCATTTAGTGAACTGGTATTTTCTAGGGTGTCTTCTGCTACACAGGATGACAAACTTCATTTCAGTACATTTGTAGAGCTGAGGTTTAATACTCGATGATACAAAAACAAAGTAGGTGTGTGAATAATTTATCTCAACAAAATAAAGAACGTATATGTGAAGCCCACAAGTAGCATTGTATTTATTGATGAAAAACTAAAAGCATTTCCTTCAAACTTTATTCTTTTGAATGGGATGTCTGACTTTCCCAACAACAAGACAAAGGACAAGAGGAATGTCACTGGCTACTTCTATTCAACATAGCACCCTAGACCGAGCCAGAGCAATTAGGTAAGAAAGTCGTAAAAAACATTGAAATTCAAAAGGAAGAAACAGAATCACAACCTCTTATACAGAAAACTCTGAAGACTATGCACAAGAACACACACAGTTTAAAACTAATAAATGAATTCAGAAAATTGCAAGATATAGTCTCCTCTATAGTAGCATCAAAGAGAACAAAATACTGAAGAATAAATTTAACCGAGGAAGTGCAATACTTGTACACTGAAAAGTACAAAATTTTGATGAAATAAATGAAAGAAAGACACCAATAAATAAAAAAATGTATTCATGGGTTGAAAGAATTAATGTGGTTAAGATATACCTTCTACCCAAAGTAATCTACAGATTCAACACAAGCTCTATTAAAATACTAGTGTTTTTAGAGAGATGATAAAAACAATCCTAAAATTTATATGGAATCACAAAAGACCATAAATAGAAATGCAATCTTTATGAAGAACAAAACTGGAGGTATTGTATTCCTGAAATTAAAATAATTATAAAATGGCAGTAATTAAAACAGTGTTATCTTGGCATTAAAACAGACATGCATACCAATAGAGCAAAATAGAAGGGCTAGAAATACATGCATACATGGTTATCTTTTCTTTGATGAGGGTAGTAAGTGTATGCAGTAGGTAATAAGGAAATGACAGTCTCTTTAACAGTAGTATCAGGAAAATTGGATATTGTTAAGCAAATGAGTGAGGTTGCACCCTTAGCAATAATTGCACACACACCTACTCAAAATGGATTACAAACTTAAATGTAAAATTTGAAACTGTATTAAACATCGGAGAAAGGCTTCATGACGCTGGCCTTGCCAGTGATTTCTTGGGTAAGGCACCTAAGGTACAAATACTAAAGGCAAAGGGAGACAAGTAGGATTCCATGAGGCTAACAAAATCTGTGGCCAGTAAAGGAAAATATCAACACAGTGAAAGAATAACCTTAATGATGGGAGAAAAATTTGTGAGCCATGTGTCTGATAAGTTCAATATTCAAAATATGAATGAAACTCCTACAATTAAAGAATAAAAATGTCCTAAGTAATCTGATTAAAAATGGGTGAAGGATTCTGAACTGCTACCTTTTAATCATTTAATTAAAAAAAATTTTTTGGTATGGTGCTGGGAATTGAACCCAGGGCCTCATGCTTGCTAAATATTCAAGCTACCATTGAGCTACCCCTCAGCACCAATAAGGCTTTTTAAAAGCACAAATTAAACACAAGCTCCTGCTGTATGTGGAGGCATAAAAGACACAGTCTAGTGGGAGAAGCAACTATGCAGTGACAAGTCACATTCTGAGTGCCATGCGAGGGTTTGGTTTCTATGTTTGAGAATGGTCATATAGGTTTCTATTTGCAGAAATTGACCAGTGGTGGTTACTGTGGTCACAGTTTGCACAATATCAGGCATGAGTTGGTTAAGCCAGTAATTCTAATTATAGGCATCTGAATTAGGTGACTTTTTGTGGTTCAGAAATGATAGTCTAATCAAGATAATGTGGTCATTAATTATGCTTTTAGAAATCTTTTCAAAAATTGTGCAGGGTAATTTATACTGTAATTTTTTAATGCTTCCATTTAATTATGGTCAAAAGTACCAAGGGTTCAATTTGAAGGAGACATGAAACACTTTTCTTACTGGTATATATTTACTCCAATATAAATCACGTGCTAGTTAAATCCTGCTGAAGGGAAACATTTTTATGTATGAAATATTATATTATAATATATTTATTTATTTTTGTCGTTTTGAGGCAAGTTTGCACTGTGTAGCTCACTGGCCTTGAACTCCTAATGACCCTACTGCCTCAGCCTCTTGAGTGCTGAGATTACAAGTATGTACCACCACGCCCGGTGTGAAATATTATATTTTAAAGTAGGAATATTTAGAGAAAAAGATGCTGAATCATTAGCTTTTTGAGAAAAATATTTTTATAGACTTAAAGAACTTAGTATTAAAAGTTAAATCTGATTTTTTTTTTACTAAGTTAATTGATACACGTTAGGTATTACATAATGATCACATTCATTATAGGGAATTTGTACCTGTATATGATAAAACTTGACTCTTTTTTCCCCAATTCTCCGACCTTCCCTTTAGATCTGATTCTTTTTACTATCTCAGCTACTTAGATAGCTGGACATGTATACAGGTGGGAATTTCGGACCAGAGCAGCTTCTATGGTGAATCTTTCTTTGACTCTCCTGACAAATACCTTGGCAAAATGAAGACTGACCATGGGCTTTAGATTCAGACATTCATGTGACCTCGGGCAAGTTCTTTATTCATTGAAAGCCTCTATTTCACAGTTTGTAAAATAAACGAATGATTCATTACCCCATCTGCATGGGATAACTATGGGAAAACTTCTCAGCATTTCGTAGCTGATACAAACGTAGTGATGATTATAATTGTTGCTTCCAGTGGGTTTTAAAAAAGTCTGGAATGGTATTATAAAATTAATAATATCGTTTTTAAATTTAAATAGAAAATAATACAGACAAGTAAATGAGTTTTGTTTTGGGGTCAAGTGCAAAGCAAGCCTCTGTGATCTTCTTGTGCTAGAAATAAAGAGAAAACTTGAAGTATGTTTGTATCATACTTTGGAATCTCCAGGGCTGTGATGCCAAGATCCACCATGGATACCAAAGTCCAAAGATGTTTGTTTTTTATGTAAAATATGTAGCATTTTTATAAAACTTATGCAAATCTTCCTGTGTCCTTTGAATCACTTCTATATAATTTATAATTCTAAATACAATGTAAATGTTATGTAAATTTTTGTTGCACTAGATAATTTAAAGAATAATGACAAGAAAAGGTCTATATGTGTTGTTTGGAGACGCACTTTAAAAAATTACTTTTGATTCATAGTTGGTTGAATCCATGGAAGCAGATAGATAGTCCGACTATATATGTGCATATATAAGTGTGCATTAGGTTATACATAGTCATACATGCGTGTACATATATGAACACATACATTCATACACATGTGTATATACATATATTTGAGGTTACTGTTTTGTTATTCTCTTAGGTATAATAATGTTTTTACGATTATGTAAAAAGATGTCTTTACACAAGAGACGATGAAATATTTCCATTTGAATCTAGACAAGCGATAATGTGCTTTGTACTGTGCAAGCATTTCATCTTTTCTTGTTTTAAAATTTCTCAAAATAAAACATTGGCCAGAAAAAGGAAAAAAAATAAAATAATTGCTTTTTTTTTCAAATTTAAAAATTGTAAAACAGCAAAATCTGAATCAGGGTAGAGAAACAACTGGTGTTCACTTATGTCAGTCTAATAGAAATTCACCTCACATTCCAAAGACGGTGAACATTTTAGAGATCGAGTGCCACACTGCAACCCAAAATCTACTTATCACAAAGTGCTAGCACTGCAATTAAACCTGACCTCTGAAGTTTTAGTTTAGAAAAAGCAACTCTACATTAACATATTTTGTTTTAAAATAAAAACACAATAACGTGTGCCATAGGTTCGCCACCACTGCAGCATATATCATTGAGGTAGTGTTAATCTCAGCAGAGATAATTGTCAGATTATATGAGTGAAAAAAAAAGTTAAGTCTCAGATAATCTTCAGTCAAAAAAAAATGAGGAGTCATATGGAGATAAAGATGACAGCAATCAGCTTCATGCCGGATTTATGAGATTCCAGCAGCTGATGTAGAGCCTGCGCTCCAGGTGACTGCCCTAGTTGGTAAGCAGAACACGGAGCACAGCGTTTCTAAAAGACGTGGCATCTGTTTCCGTAGCAACACGCCCTTGATGCTCTTCCAGTAAGTATGCTGGGCTCTCACTTTCTACCACTCTCAATTTCATTTCTCATCATCTGTGACATTTTTCACTTTTAGCTCTTCTCTTCTTTACTACCCATGGCTTCTATTGCATCTGGCATTTATACTGAGCACTTTTTGTGTATTTTTTAACTTCTGCACCTTCTACCAATTTCCTCTTGTATTTGTTTGAATTCCTCCCTCCCCCCTCCCAAACCAGTCAAGTGAATTGATTTTTATTATCGCTGATTGAATGGAAATTTTGCTTATCCCTGGTCACCTACTGGGTGAGATGGCAAGTCCTGTGTTTCTCACCCTTATCTACTTTGACTTAATCAAGTGTGTTGGTTTACAGAAAAGCTGTGTGGATGTCACAGATAAGCCTATCTAAATTTAAGGAAGCCCCAGAGGGCAGCTTTCTGGGCTGGACCTGGGATATAAGGGCGAGACTTTCCTCACAAAATGAAGAAATGGGTGGGGACATAAGCTTGATAAGGTTATATGGTGCATAAAGTCGGCTTTATTTTCGTCTTGCTTAACCATTGCTTCAAGAAAGTGGAACATCCTTTTTATAAAGTGAGGATTTTATTTGCCACATAATTTATGTGTCTACTTTTCAGTGATCTGGAGGGTTGTACTTGGAAATCTGTGAAGCTACCCAAGAGTTTATATTGTTCTCGGATGTTTATTGGAGAAAAGGAGTACCCCTGGGTTTTATATTCTTGAGTTTTTTGCTAGCTCCAGTTAGAATGGGCATGCAAGGTGTCTTGCAATATCACACTTTTCCTTGTACTTTTATTGAAATTCTCTGAGTGTACATCCTGCATGTGGAGACTTGTGTCTAAACTCTACAAGCAAATGCTTCTCTTCTAGGGGTCTTGCAATAGTTAACAAGACTCAGAGCATTTGTTAATTGGGCTTAGAAGAGTTTCTAAGCAGTACACGCTTTGAATTATTTGTGAAATATTCATTGCATAGTAGGTTAAGAGATGTGAGACTGTAATCAAAGTTTTTCTAAATTAAAAATGGAAAGGCATTGGCGTTAGTGAATACTTGTGTCTTTTAATGGGGATAACAGTAGATTATTAAGAAAGAGAGTAGGCCACCCCCATTATAACCATAACTGGGAACTTGTGGAGAGGAAGGATGACTAGCCTATTCTAGAGGAAATGAGAGTTTACATATGTAGTAAATTATTTTTGTAGATCATCTGCTCTGATGAATATCCTAGAAATTTGTAATGGTAAATTCACATAATTTTTATACCAGCAAGGGTTTGATTTTAAAATCAATTAATCTATAACATACATATATATATATTTACCATTTTGACATGCTATAGCTATAATAAAGATTTGAATAGGGTAATAATAAATTTTATACCACCCATGTTTGGCAAATGTGTATTCCATGGAGAGGGAGAAGATGACATGGGTTGTGCCCAGTGGAAACTGTAGAGTCATAGAGAATGGATTCAAATTCCAGCTCGTGGCATTAGCAGATATCCATCCTGGGAAAATCATTTCACTTCCACAAGTTTTGGTCTGCTTGTGTGCAAAACAAGAACAGTAATAAGGATAATCTACAAAATAAAGTTATTGAAGCCTTGAAAATGCAAGTAAGGAGCTTAAACTGTGGCTTTTACTGTGTGCTCAATTAAATGTTACTTATCTGGTATTGGTAAGAGAGTAACTCACCTAGGAATGTTTTTACTGGACAAAAGAGAATATAATAAACACTATGAGGCAGGGAGAAATGAATGCAAGCAGATTAATAAGAAACAGCTAATTCAGTCTTTGGCAATCAGAAAAACTTTATAATGCCTTTGATTCTAACTTGTAGAGAAGGTACTACCATAAGGTACAAAAATTTTGATATGTGTGTATTTTTACACTGCCCACCTATATTTGAATTATGCAAATGAAGACAGAGAGGTTCAGAGTAGTTAAATAACATTACGATATGGCTATGGTATTAAGCATGTCTTTCTCAACAAAACTTTCAGTTGTGCTTAAGGATAGACATATTATCTGAAATTATTTAATAAAATTAAAATTATAAAATGTCAGGAAGTGTGGTTTATGGAAAATTTGACATGATGAGTTCAGGAAACTATTGAAATGCTCATTTGATGTCCTATGTTAAGAGTTTGTTTTCTTCATTCCATCATTCGTGAATGACCAGAGGACAGGTGACCTGAGGGCTTCTTGCATTGGATGAGGAGAAAAAAATTTCCTGAAGGGGCTTCTGGCTTGGGTCTTGATATGATGCCCAATACTCCACAGCTATTGTGTGCCATTAAACTAAGACACCATCAACTGGACAGAGGTCTTATTATTCCATGTACTATTAATAAACAAGCCTGCCTATGAAACCAAGTAATAGCACTCTCTCCTTTTATTGGAGACTTTTTACTTCATATTCATTAAAATAGCTCTTTTATATTTATAGGTTTAGGTTTCTCTTATATTATTCTTTAGCTATATAGAAAGACAACACATCAAAAAGAGTGCTAAAATTTTTAAGAGTATTTTTCTGTCTAAAATAATTTCACATTTAAATAACAACTTTTCAGATGCACTTTTTAATTTTTTTTTAATTTAAAGAGAATAAAACGAAACAAAACAGAACAAAGCAGATCAGAACAGAAAGATGCAAGTGGTATAAGACTTCGAAAACAAGACAACAGGAAATCAGCAGTGGCTACCATAACGTCTCTTGTTTTCTTCTAAATAGTTGTCCATCCCAGATACATTTTTTTGACTCAAACCATTGGTGTTAATGTTTTTCCACCAATATCACTGTGTCATCAAGAATGTTGGCAGTGCGGTATATCTTCTTTCCCTCTTTTAAAAGAATAATTTTGATATCTTTCATCATTTTTGAAAATATTTTTCATTAAATATGTATAGAAACTTTGGGAGTATAGCCATTTTTACTGTGTTGGTTCTTCCTATCCATGAGCAAAGGATATCTTTTCATTTTCTGATACCCACTTTGATAACCTTTTTTAGCATACTGTAATTTCCAATGTAGAGATATTTTACTTTCTTTGTTAGATTGATTCCTAAGCATTTCATTATTTTCGATCCTGTTGTGAAGGTTGTTGTTTCCCTAATTTCTCTCTCAGTGGGTTTGTTGGTGTATAGGAATGTTACTGTCTTTTGAGTGCAGAAGACACTCAAAAGTGTCTGTTTATATCCAGTTACACTATTGAATTTGGTTATTAAATCTACAAGTCTTTTGGTGAAGTTTTTGGGGTCTTCCATGTAGAGTATCATGTCATCTGTAAATAATGATAATTTAATTTCTTCCTTTCCTATCTTTATTCCTTTTATTTCTTTTTCTTGTCTAATTGATATGGCTAATGTTTCTGAACTATATTAAATAGGAGTAGTGATAGTGGCTATCCTAGTATTGCTCCTGATTTTAGAGTGAAAATTTTCAGTCTTTGACTGTTTATTAAGATGGTGACTGTTGGTTTGTTGTAGATGGCTTTTATCAGATTGTGTTAAAGACCACAGTGCAATGACTTTGGAAATCAATGGCAAAAGAAACCACAAAAAATACACAAACATTTGGAAATTAACTAACACCTTCCTGAAAAACCAATGGGTCACGGAAGAAATTAAAGAAGAAATTAAACAGAATTTATAATTAAATGATAATGCTGATACAATATACCAGAATTTATGGGAGGCAATGAAAGCAGTACTAAGAGGGAAATTTATAGTGGTGAATTCTCACATCAGGAAAACAGAACAAGTCCAAATAAACAATCTAATTTTGAACATCAAACTTCTAGAAAAAGCAGAACAAATCAGACCCAAAATTTGTATGAGAGAGGACATTATAAGAGAAGAAATCAATGCACACTAGACTAAGGAAACAATGCAAAGAATCAATGAATCAAAGAGTTGGCTCTTTGAAAGAATAAGTTAAATTGATAAACTCCTAGTCAACCTTATCAAAAAGAGGAAAGAAACAAATTCATTTGATTGGCAATGAAAAGGGGGAAATCACAACAAATCTTGTGGAACTCCAGATCATCAATACCTACTTTGAGAAACTGTACTCTATCTAGTAAGACTGAAAATGCAGAAGAAATGGGCAGATTTCTAGATATATATGAATTGCCAAAACTGAATCAGCAAGATTTAAAAATTCTAAATATCCCAATATCAGTCAATGAAATTGAAAATGTAATTAAAAACTTATCATTAAGGAAAATCTCAGGTCCTGATGGATTCACTGGTGAATTCTAAAAGAAATTTAGAGAAGATCTAATGCTACTACTGATGAAACTCTTTAATGAAATTGAAAGGGAAGCAATACACTCAAAGTCATTCCTAGAAGCAAATATTAACATGATGCCAAAACCCAGAGAAGGACCCAACCAAAACAGAGAACTACATGCCAGTGTCCATTATGAACATAGATACAAAAATCCTTAATAATACACTAGTAAACAGAATGCAGAAAATCATCAAGATTATTCACCATGACCAAGTAGGCTTCATTTCAGGAATTCAGGGATGGTTCAACATATGCAAATCAATAAATATTATATATCATATC
This sequence comes from Cuniculus paca, assembly GCA_004365215.1. Lineage (NCBI taxonomy): Eukaryota > Metazoa > Chordata > Mammalia > Rodentia > Cuniculidae > Cuniculus > Cuniculus paca. Next base: position 24,024 of record RJWT010003215.1, on the reverse strand, counting down.
AACAGAGCCCAAGACAAAAAATCACACAATGGTTTAAATAGATGCAGAAAAAGCATTTGACAAAGTCTTACAGCCATTCATACAGGTTTAATGCAATCCCAATCAAAATACTATTAGCATACTTCATAGAAACCACATGATCATTTCAGAAGACAGATGCAGAAAAAAGCATTTGACAAAATCTAACACCCATTCATACAGGTTTAATGCAATCCCAATCAAAATAGCATTGGCATACTTCACAGAACTAAAGAAAACATTCCTAAAATTCATTTGGAACCAGAAGATACCTAGAATAGTGAAAACAATTCTGGGCAACAAAAGCAAGGCAGAGGGCATCACAATCCCTGACTAGAGATTATACTTCAAAGCTGCTACGATAAAATCAGCATGGTACTGGCAGAAAAGCAGACCTGAGGGTAAATGAAACATATTAGAAGATGCAGAAACAACTCCTAATGTACTCAATCACATTATCTTTGATAAAGGGATCAAACATGTTCATTAGAAGAAAGATAGCATCTTTAATAAATGCTGCTAGAAAAACAGGCTTTCTCATGCCAAAGACTAAAACTAGATGCACATTTCTTACCATGTACTAAACTAAAATAACAATGGATCAAAGATCTAAATATTAAAATAGGAACACTACATCTACTGGAAGATAGAATAGGTAAAACACTTGAAGACATAGGTGTAGGCAAAGATTTCATAAACAAAACCCTGATGCATGAGAAATGCTACAAAGAATCAACAGCTGGGATCTCATCTTATTAAAAAGCTTTTGTGGATCTCACCCTACTGAAAAGCTTTTGCACAGCAAGAGAAACCACTGACAGAGTGAAGAGACAACCCACAACATGGGAGAAAATGTTTGCCAGCTGTTCCTCAGACAAAGGATTACCATCGAGAACATATAAAGAACTAAAAAAAAATCAGTATTCCCAAATTTAAAGACCCAACCCAAAAATGGGCATCTGAGATGAATATATACTTCTCAGAAGAAGAAATACAAACAGCAAATAAATATGTGAAAAAATGTTCAACATCACTGGTCATTTGAGCGATGCAAATTAAAACAACACAGATTCCACCTGAACCTGGAAAGAATGGCTATTATCAAGAAATCAATCAATAACAAATGCTATAGGGGCTACAGGGAAAAAGGAAACCTTCTCCACTGTTGGTGAGAATGCAGACTGATGTAACCACTGTGGAAATCAGTGTGGAAATTCCTCAAAAACACTAGGATTCAAGGTGCCATTCAACCCAGCTATTCCCCTTCTGGGTATCTTCCCAAAAGAATTAAAAACATCATACCACAGTGATATATGTGCACCCATGTTTATAGAAGCACAGTTTATAATAGCCAGATCTTGGAAACAAGCTAAATGCCCATCAACTGAGGAATGGATAAAAAAGATGTGATATTTTTATACAATGGAGTACTACTCAGCCATAAAGAAGGCTAAGCTGGACACTTTTATAGGGAAATGGATGCAATTTGAGAACATACTCATTAGTGAAATAAATAAGACACATGTGTAAACATCATATTGTTTCACTATTGTGACAAGCTGAAAGAAAAAACATATGTATATGTGTACATGTATGTATATAAAAAATAGTTAAGATAGTTATACTATTGATTTCTCTGAGTTCAATGAAGAGAAAGATTTGTGCTGGTATTGTTCGGACAGTTGAGTGCAGATGTCTTGTGCTCTGGGTGAATGATTTGGGGATGACAACACACAATGTATGTACAATTGTTGCCCCTGATTGACATGTTTTGAAATTTTGTTTTTTTCTTCTCTCTCTTCCTCCTCCTCTTCCTCCTCCTCTTCCTCCTCTCCTCCTCCTCCTTCTTCTTCATTTCTTTTTATCCTTGAATAAAATGGATTTAAAAAATAAATAGCTTTTCACAGTAAAAGAAATTACCAATAGAGTGAAAAGACAACCCACAGAGTGAGAAAAAATTTTAGCCAATTGTTCCTCAGACAAAGGACTAATATCTGGAACATATAAAGAATTGAAAAAATTTAGACAACCTGAATTTAAAGACCCAACCCAAAAGTAAACATTTGAAATGAATGGATACTTCTCAGAGGGAGAAATACAAATGGCAAATAAAAATATGCAAAAGTGCTCAACATCACTGGTCATTCAAGAGATGTAAATTAAAACAATGCTGAGATTTCATCTTATTCCAGAAAGAGTGGGTATTATCAAGATGTCAACCTATAACAAATTCTGGCGGGGCTGAGGGGAAAAAGGAACACTTCTCCACTCTTGGTGGGAGTGTAGGCTAATGCAACCACTGTGGAAATCATTATGGAGATTCCTCAAAAAACTAGGATTAGATATCTCACTTGACCAAGCAATTCCCCTGCTGGGTATTTTCTGGGAAGAATTAAAAACATTATACCACAGCAATATGTCTGGACTTATGTTTATGTCAGCACAGTTTGTCATAGCTAAATCTTGGAAACAGCCCAAATACCCATCTGAGGAATAAAATATGAGGAATAAAAAAGATATGTTTTTTATGTACAATAGAGTGCCACTCAGCCATAAAGCAGGATAAACTTGAGACATTCCTAAGTAAATGGATGCACCTCAAGACTATACTCTTAAGTGAAATAAATCAGACACACGTGCAAATATTGCATTGTTTCTTGGATGTGAGAAATCAATAGGGTCCATAAAGACTGAAGTGTATCATAGATATTGTGAAATAGGAAGAAACTGTTCAAAAGAAAAGGGAACTAGAGAAGAGTTGGGAGAAAGGAAGGAACGGTAAAGAAAAAACAATAAAAGAAGGATAAAATGGAAACAAAACTTTATAAATGAGAAAGGAAAGAGATGTTGAAGGGAGGGGAGGGGATTGAAAAATAAAGAGGAACCAGAATATAGCATGTATGGGCACAAAATCCTTATAATGAATATGATTTTATATATATATATATATATATATATATATATATATATGTATGTAGTGCCAATAAACAATAAAATATTTTTCATTTTCAAGTGACACACAATTTACACATTTATGGAGTACAATGTAATATTTCAATACATGTATACAATGTATAATGAAAATAGCAAGATGACTGGTATATCCATCATCTTATATATTTGTCATGTTTTTGTATTGAGATCATTCAAAATTCTTGCTTCTGGCTATTTTGGCATATACAGTTCATTGCTAACCACAGTTATCCTACTATATACTACAGAACCTGTCCAACTGCACTGCTGTACCCATTACCCACCTCTCTATACTCTGCTTCTTCCCAGGTTCTGGTAGCCATTACTCTACTTTCAACTCCTTTGAGCTCAATATTTTTTAGCTATATGTATAACTAAGATTGTGATATTTACCTTTCTGTGCTTATTTCACGTAACATAGCAATCTCCGATTCTAACTATGTTGATGCAAGTTTCAGGATTCTTTTTTTACATTCATCAGGGCACATCTAGGTTGCCTCCATTCCTTGGCCACCATGAAGAGTGCTGCAATGCACACAAAGGTGCAGGTGTCTCTTGGACTTACTGATTTCATTACTTTTGTGTGTATACCCAGCAATGGGACAGCTACATTGTGTGGTAGTGCTATTTTTCATTTTCTTTTTGAGGATTCTCTATGCTGTTTTCCATCATGGCTGGCCTAATTATATTTTAGCCAAGAGTGTATAAGAGCTCTCCTTTCTCCACATTCTTGCCAGCACTGTTTTTTTTTTTTTTTTTTGGTCCATTTGAAAACAGCCATTCTAACCAGGGTGAGATGTTATCTTTTGACTTGTGTTTCCTGAAGACGTGTGATCTGAGGTTCACTTCTCATATACTTCTTGGCAATTTACATACATTATTTTGAGAAATGTCTATTCAGATCATTTGCCCAGTTTTACATAGGATTATATGTGCTTTTCTAGAAGGGTTTGCGAGTTTTTTCTCCCATTCTAGCATAGTATTTCTGAAGATTGTTCTAATGTTTTGAAATTCTCTTCCAATGACATCCATTTGGTAAACTTTGATGCTTGTATATGTTTGATCATATGAACCAGTATCAAAAAGTTTTCAGATAAAAACTAGTATTATTTTCTTTGTTTTTTGATTGATTTTTTTATATCACCAAGAAAAACAATCAACTGTGTTCATAGGCAAGAAATGTGCACTACATTGTACCAATAACCTGGATACCACTGATCATAAAATATTATTACTTATATTTTAGAGTCAGTTAAATAAATTATTTTTATGGAAAAAGCTACTGATTATGTATTTCACCTTAATATTTCCTAATTATTTTCTGCTATGTAATCTTAACTCAATTTTGTTAGTCATCTGGGAAGGCTTCATTCTTGCTTCAAATCTTTAGCTCTGGGGCTGAGCACACAGCCTGACCTGCTGCAGAACCTGGGTGGGCCACTCTGCTTTCTTATGAAAGTCTCGTCCCAAAGGCTAAAATGTACAATTTGCAGAATGAGATCTTGACATTCATACTTGATTCCCCAGGTGGTTTAAGTGGTAGTTTCAATTCTACACTGCCATATGACATCAACTCAAAGAAGTAGCCTTGGAAAGCTCACCAACTGAGGAAAAAATGTGATCCTAATATATCCCTTCTGGAATAAGTTATATAACCCCAAAGATGTCGATGTGTGTGAGCTGGACTACCGTCTGGTCCTGGAACAAAGTGAGACTAATAAATTCATTTAAAGTGTCAACTTCAGTTTAAACTACATGAACTGAGCGATTCCAAAGCAGAAAACCCAATATCTCAGTCCTTTGCTATTCTAGTTTCTATTATGCTCAGCAATAAAATAATCCCCAACTGGTGTAGAAACCACTTCAGCGACTGGGACTCTGTCAATGAATTTGGATAAGGGGTTACTGGATCTAAATATTATAAGGAAAAGCATATAGACAAGGCAAGTGCAATTTATGTATTTTGGAAATACAATTTCTAGTCATTGTCAATAATGACTTTAGAGCATTTAAAGTGTTTTCCCTTCTCTGTCCTTCCTGCTGCATTTCAGGATTTACTAAGACTATCAGACTCACTTTTCTCTTTCTGTTGGTTCGAACAACAAAAGTGGAGGACAGCTGTCCAGGCAGCCTTGAACCAATTCGCTTTCCCCTATTCTTTCTTATAGTTCTCCAGAATAGCTGGAGAGTTATGGGAAAGGTTATCATTACTGAACTCTCATTTACTTAATTAAAAGTCCTGATTAAAACATTCTAGGAAGAGGGTTTTTAATTGCTTTTAAATTTATTTTTAGAGACTACAGGTGTCATAACAGGAACAGGATGTGCACATAGCAGAAAGAGGGGTAATGTTTCTAGATAATAAATGTTTCTAGGTACTGAGTGTTTTGGAGGGAATGACTGTTGACTTGTATTAAAGAAAGTTTCAATTAGGAGGCTGAGTTCACAGTGAATTTCAGTGACATTTTATTTTCACCGGTTTTACAGGGAAAGGGCAAGTGCTGTCACTTCCTTAACTCATCAGAGGTTTGCCACAGCACAGCCAGTTGCATTTGGAGGAAATGGCCATGATGGTGCACAGGAAGCCAGGGAATGCTCTCATCAGCAAGTAATTTGTTGGAGGGTGCTTTTCTGCCCATCCTAGCCCTTCCCCTGGGTGACATTCCTTTCCAGAACCATCTAACCTGGCAGGTCCTGTACAGAGCTGCTCCTTGGCCTGAAGTAGAAAAAATACTGGGCCCAATCCTGATGGGCAAAGGTCAAGAGAAGTGAAGTCAGTGCCTTTCCAGGGTCTTCCTTCTCACATTCATCTAGGAGGAGAATGAGGGAACAGCTTGCTTCTTCTACAGGAGCTCTTCTGTCCACTTGTTTCCTACAGATACTGCTTCTCACCAAGCTCATTTACATTAGAGGTGTACAAAATGGTTGAAATCCAGTCACATACAAAGCATATTCAGAAACTGATGATGTTTGCTTTTGGCAAGAAAATCTGTTTTTGCTTAGGGTCACTTAATGATCTCTTAGTAATTTGGAATTGTGATCTAGCAACTGTTTGTGCAAGAAAACTGGCTGCCTTGCTTCTTTTATGCTTTGTCAGTCAAAATGAAACTTGAAGTTTTCAAGGATTATCTGCGCTCCTTTCAGGTTAAGGAGAGTTCGGGAATTAAACTTTTTTGAAGAGAATTTAGTCAGTGGAAGGAGCAGCCAAACTTAGAACATGAAGGAAAGCAAGTCTGGGACTTTGTGCATTCTCCAAGGGTGACATTTCTCAATATCACTGAGCAAATTGGATCTGGGATAATGCTCTTAGTGTGAAATCAGAGTAGCAAATACGCATACTTTTGAATAAAAATTGCCACACTTTCTTGACACATGTCTTTTCAGTTCCGTTTCTTTTGTATTGTGATGTGTTTACTTCACTCTCTTAAAAACCTATCATTTTACATTTTCAAATTCATAAAAGCATATTAAAAATATGTGGTTCCACTATCTTATACAAGACAGTAGTTACATTTAACTATATTTTAATTTTTTATTCTAAGATTGCTTATTTTAAATCATGGCTTATTCTAAAGCAGGTTTGCTCTAGAATAAGAAATTTAATCTATTCAACACCCATACAGGATTTCTTAATTCTCATGAGTAAATAAGATCCTGGATATTAAATATCAGCATCTCAAGGTAATAGTTAGAGAGATTAATTTGAAAGGAATCACAAACCGAGAAAGTAGAAGTTGAACATACAGAGGTTATAGAGAAACCATTGAAATATTATTTTCGCAATCATGACATAAGCAATGGCTTCTTAAAGAGGAGGCAAAAAGAGAAAATCATAAAAGCAAAAAATTCTGTATTGGACTTTCCCAAAATTAAAATTTTATTTATTAATGGCATTGTTAAAAATGAAAAAAACCCCATAAATTTAGTAGAATTTTAACAACACATCTACTCAACAAAGGGTTTTTAAAAAATATTTTATAAAACTCCAATTCTCAGTAATAAAAGACAAATCTAATTTAAAATAGGCAAAAAATCTGAAAAAGATAATTCATAAGGGAAAATATATAACAACTAATGGACTCATGGAGAGGTCATCAATGCCATTATTATTCAGGAAAATATATTTTCCTAAAGTCTACGACTGGAGAACACTTAATACCATTACAATGGTTTGATTAAAAAGGCTGGCAGCACTGTGGGCAAGGTTGTGGAGAAACTGGAGCTTGCATAAGCTGGTTAGGGAATAAAATGGTACAGCTTTGGACAGCAGTTAGGCAATTTCTTGTGAGGTCAAATTTATATTACCATACAATTCAGAGATTTTTGTCTTATGTATTTGCATAAGAGAAATGAAAACACATGCCTGCAAAAATGTTTATGTGAGAATATTCATTGCAGTTTTCTTTTACAGTAATCTCAAGCAGACATCCCAAATATCCATGAACTAGTAACTAATTTAACACATTATGTTATGATTGTACAACTGTGGAATGAAAAAAGGAATAAACTACAGATACATGGAACAACATAGATGTATTTGAGAAACTTTATGTTGAATTAAAGAAGCCAGACATGAAAAAGAACGTCCTGTATGATCCTATATATGAAATCAGGATGGTGGTTGCCTCTGAGGCTGTGTGGAATGGGAAATACTGGAAAAGGGCAAGAAAGAAACTCTAAAGCACAGAAATACACCTTATCTTCACTGAGTGAAGGTTATGTAGGTGCATACATTTGTCAAAATTAATTGAACTGTGCGATGAAAAGTCGTTTTTTTTTTTTTAAATTTCAATTATACTTTAAAGGGAAACATATAGCTGGCCTTTCTGGTAAGCCATGCAGACCATGTGGGGCCCAGAAAGGGAAAGAAAAGTCAGTAACTCCCAAGAATCGGCCATGCTGGGACCAGGAGGAGCTGATCAAGGATCCAACTAGCCAGCCTTTCCGGTAAGCCGTGCAGACCATGAAGGTCCCAGGAAGAGAAAAGCACCTCCTGTGAGCCTATTGGCTTGCAGGCTGAAAATCACCAAACCCTCTCACCCCATAAGCCGCCTGTTGGTTTGGAGGTCAGCCTGAGTTGATAGCAACTGAGGTACAAAAAGCAACTGAAGGATTGTATAGTTAGGTTGAATTTACAGACATGGGGTTGACAGTCTGAGCATGTATAGGAAGGATAACAGTTTGCAATATGGCAAATATGGGGGACATTTTTCTGTCTTGTTTTTGAAGTCTAATAATGTTCTCAATGTTTTATTTTTATTAATTTTTTTTTGCTTTACTCAATATTCTGTTTTGATTGGTTTTATTCTGGTCTGATTTTGCTATATCTGATGGAATGGAAAACTAAAGTGAAGATAACAAGATATACTGTAGTAGCCATTATTGTTTTCCTATTACCCTGCTTTGATGTTCTGCACCAATTTCACTGCTGTGTTTTGATTGGATTTATTCTGTTTTGTTTTGTTGGGTTTTGCTATCTTTAAAATAAAATTTAAAAAATTAACAAAAATAAAGGAAAATATAATAAAAGATTTATAGTGATCGTGATAATTTTGTGTGTGAACTTGATTGGGCCACTAGATGCCCAGATAGTCATAAGAATGTTCTCAAAAGACATTGGCTTTGGAAAGGCCTTACTCACTCCATCTGGGCATCATCCAAACTACTGAAGGCCTGAAAAGATCAATATGGAGGTGAATGGTTGAATTCACTTTCTGCTTGACTGCTAGAACAGGGACACTGAACTTCTGTCTTTGGGTCTCTGGTTCTGAGGCCTTCAAACTGTACCACAGGGTTTCCCAGGTCTATGGTTTACAGAAGGTAAATCTTGGAACTTCTCAGCTTCTTAATCATAGGAGACAATAAATCAATTTATCTGTCTATTATCTATCTATCTAATCTATCGTTTCTCTGTATTGGTCAGCTTTTCCATTGCTGGGACACAATATCCAATACCTACAACTTAAATGAGCAAATGGTTTTGTCTCATGGTTGACTGGAAGGCAAAAACATCGTAGCTGAAAGGGAGTGGCAGGGGAAAACTTCTTAAAACCTGGTGGGTAAAGCAGAGGATGGGGACAGCAGGAGAGAGGAAGGGACTCGGAACAAGATATAGATCTCCAGGTCACACCCCTATGACCCACCCTTGACCAGAAGTGTGTTTTGTTAGTGTAAGCTGCAGAATCAATAATTCATATATATATATATAGAGAGAGAGAGACAGAGAGACAGACAGAGAGGAGAGAGTTTTGAGTGAAAATTTATGGATTTTTAAGCAGCATTTTGTTTAACATATTGCACAATTTTAAGTGTTAGCTAATTCAATCATTGTGAAGCCTTTTAAAAAGTGCTACTCAAAATTATTTCTTTTGTAAGACCTACTTTAAATATTTCTCTCTAGAAAAGTTTTCTACCCAGTATATATCTTTTTCCTGTGTTTTGTGAAAGGCATTTTATAGATAGTTTTAGTAATTTAAAGTTTTCACAGCTTCTGAATGCTGAGATAGGCATGCCATTTTATTGAGATAAGTGAAATAAAATAAAATATGGGCTTGTGTAATGTCATAATTCATAAAATTATGATCATATTATTTATAGTTAAATCATTCAGTTCAAATATTTCTCACATTTGCAGTGACAATTTCCAATAGATATAAAAGCAACATTTTGTGTTATACAGATTCTGGTAGCATGAATATTTCTTTTATAGAGTTGACAAATTTCTTGCTCTCAGTAAATTTGAAACTTAAGGAAAATAACTGTACTGAATAAGGACTTAATACATACTATTTCAATTTAAAGTGTTATATCATTTCCTCACAATAAATTTCCATACAAAGAAAGTGACTATGACATTTTGTTCATGACAGAAAACACACTGAGATTTTTGAGTAATCAATCACCAATAATATTTTGGGTGTTTTTCCAACTAATTTTCACTTAAGGAAAAACAATCACAAACTCATAGGTGATATGGAGAAAGTATGTTGAAAACTATCTGAGTGTATACAGTAATGATCACTTGCAGGGCATTCTAATTATTTAATAAACCATCATAAATCTATGCTGACATGTTCTCCTTTTACAAATCTTCAGGATAATAAATGATCTTCTTCAACCTGGTCAGTCTGTCTAGTTGCAGTTTTGGAATCATAAATCTCTTTTTGTTTATAGCCAAAACCTTCCTAATAGCCTTCTCAAGGATTGAAGACTTAAAGGGTCACACTGACCCTGACTTATCCAGACATTTCCAAATATCCCAGCTCCCAACAAAGCCTTATGTTATCCAGTCACTACACAGCATAAAAAAAAGTTATTACCAACTACACATATTGCAAAATTTTAGGGTGACTGCATTTATTTTTCTGTAGTAAATTTCTGTTTATACAAAATGAAGCAATTTTTCAATTCTTGGAGAATAAAGCTTCACTTTCTATAGAAATAAACACATTTATCTAACTCACTCTAAGGATATACATTTTGGTATATAAGACATTAAAACCTGCAAGGACCATTATAGATCAAAGCCAAGAAAAGTGACTAGGTAAAATAGAATAATAAAATAGAATAATACATAACTTAAAATAGTTATAATACTATACAATATGATGACAAAACATATTATACATAATAGATATAGTTATAAAATATGACATTATAAAATGCATATTATACTATGGTAGTCACCATTTTCCATTTTGAGAACTCCAGTGGATGCCTGAAATTGTGGCTAGTACTAAACCCTGTATACATCATGTTTCACCTACATGTACATACTTATGTTAAAGTTTAATTTATATATTAGGCACAATAAGTGATTGATAACAACAATTAATAATAAAATACAACAATTATAACAATATACTTTAATAAAATGTCTAGCATCCTTATACATATATATGAATAAGTAAATATAACTAGAAGCACTGCAATATCGTGAGAGTCAATCCAAAAACTGAGGTAGCTATACATGATTAAAGATCAGGTAGCACACACAGTGTAGATATGCTGGACAGTGGGATGACTCATATCCCAGGCAGGATGGTGCAGGACAGCATAAGGGTCCATCAAACTACTTAGAATAGCACACAATTTAAAATTTCTGAATTATATATTTACAGAATTTTTCATTGAATATTTTTAAACTATGGTTTACTGTGACTAACTGAAGCTTATGAAAGCAAAGTATGGACAAGGGAGGATTACTGTGTGACTTATATAGTATGTATTGCATTACACATGTTATAATAATCTCAGTAATGATAAATGCAATGAAAAACAGTATCGAAGCACTGCAAGAATGTTTTATGGTCAGAATGGTACTTGAGATCAGAAGAGGATCTTAAAGGGTAGAATGCCAGTAAGAGGAAAGTGACATACTTACAATTCCCATCTCATTTTATATTTCGCTAAACCTGATACTAATTCAATAACTGTATTTTAAAAGAAAGCAAAAATCACTAATAATTCCCTTGTCTTTAGCCCCATGAAATTACATGAAGTCATGAAAGTATTTTTATCTCTGCAATTATGTATACTGAAAAAACCATTGTCCATAGTGTGTGTTTCATAATTTCTAACAGTACCTTTTGTAGTGACTGTGGCATCTTAGTCAGAAGCACTGAATTTCTCATGATTGCATTAATTAAGTAAAACTCAAACCAAAAGAATGGAGTGAGGATAGTACACTCTGCCTATCTATTCATGCCATTGCTCCCTGCTACCTATGTGGGAATTCTGTGCACACCTGCTTTTCAAACGAGTTGGCATTAGGTTTCCCTCTTATCTATAGATGAGTTCCTTGCTCCTTCTTTCTAGAGTTAGATGCCAAAATCCACCCTCCTGACCATTTCTTCTTTGGAATTCCTTTTGCTTTCCTATCTGTTCACTGGCTTCTATATGACACATAGCCTTCCACAATCCTTGCTTCTTTGGTGCTCTCAACAAAAGCACACAGATTCCTTTTGCTCCAGAGTTTTCACATGGGGTGTACAGGTTGCCATCATGTACTAATAGAGGTCCCCCTTCAGTAGGAGACACTCATTTCTCTGGTTGCCAGGAGTTTTACCTGCTAACAGTCACAAACGATTCCATTCACAGGAATTGCCCTCCATCAAATGAAAACTTTGGCCAAGGTTATTCACTCAGGGGATTAAGGAGCCCACATTGAATGACTGGTCAGTCAATTCAATCCTGCAATAGTCTGGCCCTGTTTGCTTCATTTTGGACCACCAGTGAAGGTCCAGCCAGCTCTAAGCTCACCATGATTCATCAGCAGTCTCTATTGCAACCACATCACAATCCAAGTTCCTTTTCTGCTGAATTTTACTTCCTCTACTGTTTTTCCAGTGTTGTTCCCAAGGTCCTCCATCCTTCTTTTCTTATAAAAATCAGTATTTTAAGAGGTTTATCAATTTTATCAAGTATTCCAAACTCTACCTTAGATTTTGTTTTCTCTATTGCATTTTTCTTAATTGGATATTATTAATAATTTTATTATTTACCTACTATGTATACAATGTATGGTAGAACCTGTATTTCTAATTCTTCTAATAATATTGGGGAGAATACCTTCTTACTGTCAGTTTAAATGTGTGACAAATAAGGTACAAATAAGCTAATTATTTTGTTGCATTTTATGAATATCAGAGGCTGTATTTGAATCTTGGACTACCTGATCTTAAAGATGATGTTTTCACAAGATATTACCTCACCATAAAATTGTAGTATGTTTGGTTATATGGATTGTGAATCAAAATTGAGTTCTGGGCATACTACTAATCAACACCATTACATTTATCAGCATGAGTATATTAAGGATGTATGTTTGTATGAATGTAAAGCCTACCAATAGTTTTGGTAAGGTAATAGAACCAGAACACACATCAATCACTGGGTGATGACTAATTCTGCCAATATATAAGCAATGTATCAATTGCACAGAATGTTCAAGCCAGGTTGATAAAAATTAAAATCAGTCTAGTGATATTTGGACATATTCAATTAAAATCGACATAATGATAATTTTTTTAAGAGTTTGACATAGTGACAACCATGAATGACACATTAAAAGCTCTTAGCTTGATGGTGTATCACATTAAATATTCTGCAATCAATAGCTGTATTATGATGATTGTTTCTAGAAATTTACAGTTTGGGCATACTCCAGCAGCCATTGGGAGACACTGCCCAGAGGTAACCAGCTCAGTGGGAAGGCAGTTGCTAGCCCCACCCTTGAGCACTCTCTAGCAGCCCTCAGGATGCTTCTGCCTCAGGTAACCAGCAAGGGCTGGGAAAAACAGGAGCCAGCCCTGCTCCAGTGCACCCAGTGCCACCATTGAACACCTGTAGCCAGTATTGGCCAGGAGAACCAAATAGTCACACTCCAGAGAAATTGTAGCCAATGTGGGAAGTGCCTGGGACCCCACTACCTGCTTGTCCAGAAGAACCCAGAAATATGTCAAGATGAAGACACAAAAGGCAGTCCTTGGACTCCAACCCAAGCAGAGAAAGTCCAAGAGATGAAAACATGGAAGAGATTGGGAGTCACACACCTGAAGTTTCTGCAGTGATGACAACTGAAGTAAAGAGACAACTTTATGAGATTATGAAAGAAATTGGAACAGAAATACTATCTCAGGTAAAAGAAGAAATGAAAAACATAATAAAAGAATGGCTAAGCATCTCTAAAGAAGACATAGATAAAAAAATAGATGAGCATAGGAAAATGAGGGAAACCATGTATGAACAATATAAAAGAGATTTAGAATGCATGAAACAGATTCAAAGAGATATTCAGGAAATTAAAAACTCTATTGAAAGTTGGCAAAATTTCTTGAAGGAAACTGAAGATAGACTTTCAGATCTTGAAGACAGGTGTGCAGCTTGTGATTACGAAAGTTCTCTTAAAAATAACAAGGAACCAAGAAATAACAATTGAACAGCTGCAAGACAATGCAAATGAACATAACATATGTATAATAGGTATCAGTGAAAAAGCAGGGGTCAACACAAATGACATTAAAACTCAATTTACAGAAGCAATAGCAGAAAACTTCCCAAACATGGGAAAAGGACATGATATTCAGATAAGTGAGGCATGTAGAACTCCAGCTAGCCATAACCAAAATAAATTTACTCCCAGACATAATAATCAAGATTCCAGAAATTCAGCTCAAGAACAGAATACTAAAAGCTGTTCAAGAAAAGAAATAGATCGCCTATAAAGGAAAACCCATCAGAATCATGACAGACTTCTCAACACAAACCATCAAGTCAAGAAGAGCTTGGAGTAAAGTATTTCAAATACTGGAAGAAAACATCTTCCAATGCAGATTGTTGTACCCTGCAAAACTATCTTTCAAAATTAATGGAGAAACAAGATACTTCCATGACAAAGAACAACTCAAGGAATTCATGACCATCAGACCAACCCTACAAAAATTGTTGAAGGACATTCTAGAGAGAGATGAAAAAGACCACAGTTCCAGTGGCAGAAGGGGATCACTGAGCGGGGCAGACAATTGAATGGAGGAGAAAAATAGGCAGCCAACAGTAGGAAAATAACATGGCAGAGATAAGCCAGTGCATTTTGACCATGACCATTAATGTAGATGGCCTCAATTCACAAATAAAAAGAAACACAGGCAGAGTGGATCAGGAGACAGGATTCATCAATATGTTTTATAAAAGAAACACATTTCACTCAAATTTCCTTTTGGAAATTCATAGACCAAAAATCAAAGGACAGAAAACATTGCTGTATGTGACAGGGAACCAGAAAAAAAGTAGGGGTAGCTTGCCCATCAACTGCAGAATGGAAAAGAAAGATATGGCATTCTTATACAGTGGAAAGCTACTCAGCTATAAAGAAAGATAACCTCAAGGCTCTTATAGGTAAATGGATACAACTTGAGATCATGCTCATGGGTGAAATGGTTTGGAGTCATGTGAGTGAACATCATGTTGTCTCCCTAGCATAAAAGCTAAAGGAGTTAGTGGGATCCAAAATGCACAATACATGTTGTGAAGGTGAAAGGAGAGGAGATGTCTACAGGGGGAAGGTAGTGGCCATTGTTAATCTATTACTGTGTTTTGAAACCCTCTGTTGTTTTCATTTTCCTGTTTAGCTCGGTTTTATTCTGTTTTGTTTCATTTGATTTTATTTCATTTGATGGCATGGACAGTTATTTAAAAAATAACAAAATGTATTATAGTAGCCATTATTGATTTCCTATTATCTTGTTTGAAGCCCGGTATTGCTTTACTTGTTTTCTTTTGAATGATTTTATTCTATTTCATTTTGTTGGATTTTATTATGTGTGATGATATAAGCAGCTATTTTCAAGATAAGATGAATTATGGTAGCCACTGTTGTATTCCAACTGTCTGGTTTTGAAGTCCTGTATTGCTTTCATTGTTTTGTTTTGATTGGTTTTATTCTGTTCTGTTTTGCTTGATTTTATTGTGCCTGATGGTATGGGAAGTTATTTTGGAGATAGCAAGAGGCATTGTGGTAGCCATTGTTGGTTTCCTTTTATCTTGTTTTAAAGTCTTGTATCACATTCATTGTTTTGTTTTGATTGACTCTATTCTGTTCTATTTCTTTCAGTTTTATTCTCTTCAAAATAAAAAAAAATAAATTTAGCAGTTTGAAAGTATGTAGATTGAGGGAAAAGGCTCATAGTTTAATTTCTCTTTTAATGTAATACTTAACCTAGGAGAAAATACATTTCTAAAAGTAAACTTTTACAGTAGAGGTTTTCCCATTGTTTGCAATTGCTATGATCCCTTTGGGAAGTGTGTGATGTGTCAATTTACATTTCCAGAGTACTTCATAGCATCCATTGGTCACATTCCACTAGTAAGGTATAGTTTTACCAAAAGAAACTGACTTGAGAGAACATGAGAAGCAAGGCCATTAGAAGAGCAGGGGATGTTCATAGGTCAAAGAAGGGTGGTGGCCAGGCAAGTGAAAACCAGATGAGACACAGAGAGAGAGAGAGAGAGAGAGAGAGAGAGAGAAAGAGAGAGAGAGAGAACTTCTATAACACAGGCCAAAATATTTCCAAATACTGAGCAGTCCACATTTCAACTCCCTCGAGTAACACATACTAATTTTTACAAATGGCATATTTATGGATGCCTTTATTGCAAAACAAAAATTCCTACACTGTCACTATGAAGGTACCAGACACAAGGAATTAATAAAGTTGCAAGTCCACATGGGGTAGACAAAACATGCACTCATATCAAGACAATACATTGTGGACAAGCACTGTGACAGTCTGAAGAAACTAAACTTTGCTTAGCTCTCTTTGGAAGGGCCTCATTTGGGAGGTGACATTACTTCTGGACTCTGAAGCATAAGCAGTCACCCAGGTGGGGGGGTCTGAGAAAATTTACCTTTGCTGAACTTGCCTTACAGTTCTTAAGGTATCGTGATAAATATTTCATAAACATTGCTGTGAACCATGTAACTACTATGTGGATTTTATAGGTCTTGGAATTGATGATCATAAAGAAAAAAAGCCCAAGATTTTTAAGTGTAGTGACATAAACATGCAATCCCAGCACTCTGGGAGGCTGTGGCAGGAGAATCAAAAATGTTCAAGCCCAGCCCAGGCAACTTAGTGACCTATGTTTCTCAAAATAAATAATAAGAAGGGACTGAAGAAGCTGCTCAGTGCAAAGGACCCCAGTATTGCAGGAAAAGAAAACCCTCATGTTTGCAGTTACCTAGTGGCAGGTATGATTTCAAGTATGAATCCAGTATTATATGATTTCATATTTTCCTACTCCAAAACAACTTCTTGACGACATTTTGGGAAAATATTCTCGAGTGGCAAAGCTCCGGTATTTTGGTGCAGAATGGCAAGTTACATACACAGTGAGCAGATCAGTGTGTAGTTTTGATAAAGGGGCTGCAAAGATATAAAATTGAAGGTTTTTTCATATTTCATTCTGCTAAGATTCATCCTTTAATTTTAATGTATATATTCACTTAACACTTATTCACACGACCAAAACATACTTTTCTCACACTATCATATGCGTGTCCTATCATGAAATGACAATCTTGTAATTCTGTATTTATTCTTTCTTTCTTTTCTTCAACTTCAGTACCATCTTTGTTCTCATGAAAGAACGGTCCTGGTTGCAGTTTTCTTTTATCCCAACATTCAGATTCAGAAAGTGTACCTTCTGTTTCTCCAAACTTTAAACTCCATTTTATCATAATTAAAAAATTAATCTTCAGTGAACCAGTCATTAACTGGTCTGTTGATGTTCATTTATCATAGGAGCCAACTTTTCTTATTTGATTTGTGCTTCTACTGAAAAGCACTCTGGCCCAAATGAATGAAATGTCAAACTTCTCATTTCAAAATTCATTGGCCTACTAGTTTGCAGTGGTATTCTGTTTCACATAAAGATGGTTGGGCCAGCTGAAGTCCTGATCTGAGTTGGCCATAAAATGTCCCATGACATTGTTTTTGAGAGAGTTACAGGCATCAAACCTAGAGTTTTGGCCAAATTCCAGATTAAATCATTGACTTTTGCCTCTTAAATTCTCTCCTTGGCTTTTCATGGTATTCTTGGTGATTTTTCCCGTCTTGCATTTAAATTATTGGAAAGGTCTCTTCACCAGTCAGATGGTCACCTCTATTGACCCATACTATGTACTAACATTCAAGTTAATAGGTCAGTGGGTTGTGGAAATTTCTACCAGGTTCCCTGACTATAGTAATTGGGAAGTCTCTGGGCATCCTTATGCTCCAGTGACCTTCAGGAACCACTCAAAAATTAGTGGTTTAAAGCAATGGCCACAATTTTACTCCAGTTTTTGCAGCTTAGGTGAGGGCTATGGAGATGAATGTCTCTGCTTTACTCTGCATCAACTGGGTCAACCCAAAGTGGAGGGGACTGGAGTCATCTGACATGTGGATTACTTGCACATCTTACTGACGATGCTGGCTATCATCTGGCACTTTGGTTGGGGCTATAGCTGACTGTTCCATTTGGACACATACCTTTCTTATAACTTACCTGCTGGGCTTTAGGTATGAGTACCCTGAGAGGGAGTCAAGTTGGAGCTGAATCACTGGTTCCTAATTTAACCTTTGAGATTAAATAATGTAATCTAAAATATTCTTTTCATTCAGAATGAGTTATTATGTCCAATCCAAATGACAGGAAATGGGAGTGAGATGTTACCTTTTGGAAGGAGACGTATCAGAAAATTTGTGGATATATTGTAAATCACTGCACTTATCTTTTTAACTCTATTTAAAAGGAGGAAAAAAGTTGTTCTTTCCTTTTGAGCACTTTCTTTCCCTTGGGATAGGGGAAAGGAGAAAAGGAAGGAGGGAAAAGATTGTGTGCATATAGGTATACATATATGTGTGTATGTATGTATATACAAGATAACCATACTACTAATCTCTGTAAGTTCATCAAAAAGAACAATTTGTGCTCTCATTGTGTGTTGGATCATTTTTTTCTTGCCTAAATCTTGTAACCTGAACAACTACTTCTAAGATAACGATATGCAATACATTAGCTAGTGCTAATTTCCTACTTTTTAAAAAAATTCTGCATCACTTCTATCTTTTGTTTTGTTTTTAAAATAAAAAAAGAAAGAGGAAAAGGAGCATCAGAGAGTATCAGATGCCAGGTTGTCTGATTCTGATCTCCCTGTTAAATGTACTGAGACTATGTAAATATACTTTTATGATAAAGAGTATGTACTATTTTTTTTTAATTAGGCATTGGTAGTCAAGGTCTCCAGGGAAAATCCAATATGCTGTTTTTATACATAAAGTTTCATTGAGACATAACCAGAGAAATTAATTTATGAATTGTCTATAGTTTGTACTCAACAATGACAACAAATAGCTGCAATAGAGACCTATGAGGTATAAATCTTAAAATATTTACCATATGGCCCTTTACATAAAATGTTTGCCAGCCCATTTTAAGGTGTTCATCCATTATATGATTTCTTATTTTGCTTAATGCTAACTAGCTGAACACCAGTGTCTTAGCTAGCAGAACAGTAAAACTGCCATTTGTCACAGCAGGAAAAGTGTCAAGAGACCTGGACTATGTATGCAAAGTCATATAAATGATAAAGAGGTCTATAGCGACTACATTTATTGTGTCACTTAAGATTTAATCAGAGAAGAACTACTAAGGGATTTTCTACGGAGAGTTGACCTGATGTAGTTTGAGAAGCTGGTTCATCAGCATAAGGGAGACTCTCTCTTTTGTCAGTCATCAGAGCAGCCACTCAGGAAGGGAAGCATGGATAAGATGGAACCTGAAAAGCTGAGCTAAAACTCAGGAAGTCAGTCTGGGACCTCTTTAATGAGTGTACTTATGCAGATAATCTTGGAACCCATAGCAGTCTCTTACTTCCTCTTAGTTTCCTGCTTAGATAATAGTGGTCTCCTGTAGTAGAAACTGTTTTCCTTTATCATTTACCTGCACCAAGAGTCACAGATTGAGTCGTTCCCTCGCTTCAGCCTTTTAAATCTCATACAAGATGGCCCTTGTGGTCCACACTCACAAGATTCAAGAGGGGTAAATAATCCAAGAAAAGGAGTCCAGCTTAATTGATGCAGTGTACGTATTCATATTGTGCAAATGTAACTGTTCTCATTAAGCTCCAGGACTAATTGGAAGAACATTCCCTAGATATCTCAGAGTCTACACATACTCATCAACTGATCCTTCCCTTTTATATTCCAAGCTTGGCAATGATACCACATGTGACACAGTCATCTAAGCTAGGAACCCAGTAATCCTTGATGACTATTTCCCATTCTTTATTAACTCTGGCTAAAATGCCCATTCTATGTCCTATGTGTGTATTTAGTCTTTTTCTCCTTTGCCATTGCTGCTATCTAAGCTCATCCAGCACCACCATTAATGAGACTATTATAACAATATGATGGAATATTATGATGTACCTCTATATGTCCTTCCAAAGCCTCAAGTACTCACTGATGGGGCTTTTTGGAGGTGACTGGCTCATGAGGGCTTGATCCTTATCAATGGATTAGTCCACTGACAAGTTTTGGCTAAATGTGATTTGGGAGGTAAAGCCTGGTTGGAGGAGGTAGACCAGTGAAGCATGACCTGGAAGGGTCTTTTTCCTGCTTCTCCTTTGATCTCTCTTTGCTTCTTACTGCCATGTCATGAGCTGGTTTTTCTCTGCCAGGCCTCTCTGTTTTGTTGCCCTGCCTTGGAACAAGCTTGTGGACTGAAACCTTTACAAACTGTGAACTAAAATAAACTCCTCTTTTAACTTGTGGGTGTTGGGTACAGTCTCAGTGACAAGAAAGTAACTAGGACATAGGAGATCTCTGGGTTGTTAATCCTAAACTCCTTCGATCATCTTCTTCACTGCTCCATGAGCAGAGTATGTAAAACACAAATATCATGACACCTGACATGCAACAGTCATTTAATATCTCCTAATATTGAATTGAGAATAAAGTCTCAAATCAGTGTAGCATCCAAGACCATTCATAGCTTGAGATTGTAGACTTTGATTATTTTTTTCTATTACTTAGCACTGACACCTCTTTCTATGATGTGAGGAATTGCCAACTTACCAGTTTCAGTGAGAGGAACAGACTGGTCCTCTTAGAAAAGTTGAAAATTTTAGTTGTCGCATTTTCACAACTTCCTTTATGATGTGATAGAGATTCTGTCAAGTGGTACCAAAGCGAGATGATTATGTTTGTTGAAAAAAATTTCTTTTTGTGTTTGACCATCAAAATGTGTTAGGATATCCCTCCACACACCAAACAATTCTCCAACAGACACCAACTGGGTACCCTACAATTCAGTTCAATTCAATTCTAACACTATTCTCAGAGTTACTGTCAGGTCCCGTGAGTTAAGACATTGGTTCCATAAGACTTCCTTCCCTCTACTTCATTCAGATGACAGGCACAAGTCCTAGGTTGTGACTTGTGCTGCTGATGGACTATCGATCAGGGATCCCACAACAACTCCTCTAAAGGTTCAATTAATTTACTAGAGTGACTTGGAGAGCTCAGGGAAACACTTTTTATGAAGATTCTTACAAAAGATGCAGATCAACAGCCAGACGGAAGCCAGATGCACAGGAAAAGGTATGAGCAAGAGTTATGGGACTTCCCTGCCCTTTCTGGGCACATCATCTTCTAGCTTTTTCCACTTGTTTAACAATTTTCAGGCTCTCCACACTTCAATCTTTTGGGGTTTTACAGAGATGTCATTACATAGGAGTGATTGATTACATCAGTCCATCAACTAACTCCAATCTTCAGCACCTCTTGCCTCTCTGGAAGTCTGAGTAGGGCTGAAAGTTCCAACCCTCTAATGCCATGGTTGCTTACACTGGCACCCAGCTCCCAATCCTAAGCCTGTCTAGGACTTTACCAAGACTGGACTCATTCAAACAGGTGATTTCCCAGAACCCTATGTAGAAAGGGGGCTAGGAGCTCTGTCTCAGGAACCAGGGGAAGAGACCAAATATATATTTCACAATATTGTAATAGGGAATTCTCTGGTGACAGCTGAAACTGTTGCAAGCTTGATTCTCTTGGTGCAGAATTGGTAGTACGACCCATTGTTTTGTTTTACGATTTTAAAATGTTCTGAAAAAAATTTTTTTGACCAATTCTGTTCCATGGTCTGACTTGTTCTGGCTTGTGTTGGTAGAGGTGTTGACTGTTGTTAGGCTTGCCTCAAACCCTGTCTCTCCAGCCTCCTTACTAAGTCTGTGAGTAACTTACTATCCTTTTAACAAGCTCTTTTTTAAAATTTTATTTTAAAGAGGATAAAACAGAATAAAACCAATAAAAACAAACTAGTGTAAGTGACAAAGGACTTTGAAACATTATGAAATCAACAATAGTTACCATCATGCCTTTTGATGTCTTCAAAATACCGGCAGATTACTTCAGACATAGTAAAAATCAAACAGAATGGAATAGAATAAAAACAATAAAAACAAGACAATGAATGCAGTTAAGGACTTCAAAACAAGCCAAAAGTAAATCCAAAATTACTACCATAATATATCTTGCTATCTTTGAAATAGCTGCTCTTGCCATCAGATTTAAACTAATCAAACAAAACAAAAGAGTAAAACCCAACCCAACAAAACAATGGAAACGATACAGGACTTCAAAACAAGACCACAGAGAATCTACAATGGCTACAATCCTCAGAAGGAGATCCCCCCTATATGCCAAACTGCACACAGCTGTCCTCTGAACAGATGATCAGACCGCAGGCCCTAGTAAACCACGGAAGCACCACAGGCATCCAACTACATTTCACCCCTTGATAGCTATTATTACAGCCCGTGCTTCTCCAAAGAAGCTGGTTGTTTATGGTGGCGGGGGAGGGGGGAAGTGGTACTTCTTGTTTGCCAGTCCTCACGCCAGAAGGGGCCAGGGTCTCGCTGTTCTCAGTCAGGCGGAGGCCCGCGCATGGTGCTGGTTCCCAGACTGGGCATTGTTGCCTGGTGTGGCCTTATTCTCTCTCTCCGCAGTCCGCCATTGGCCCAAGCTCTTTTTATGCTAGTCATCCATGAATGTTTGTGTTACTTACCTCAATAGAAGAAGAAATTTGTAGACATGCAGCAGACATCTTGAGAATATAGGGGGATAGACAAATATAAATTGGTTAAGAAAACTAAAATTATGGAGCTATTGAATTAAATGGCCCTGTGTTTGAGGATTTAGACTGACATATTTGATAAAATTCTGGACTGGTGAAAGTGCGAGAAATTGCCATTATTAAGCAATTCTGAAATGAGTATGAATTTATGCATCGGTTTGGAAAGCAATTTGGTAGTTTCTATGAAAATAAAATAGTATCCTTTGACTCAGTGTTATCTGTTCTTTGAATCTATTTGGCAGATTCAAAAAGCAATAGTATATAAGGATGTATAGAAGAATATTTATTACAACATTTCTAGTGGTAAAATACTGGAAGCAATCTGAATGTGCATCAACAAAGAATGATTGCATTTACAATAATTGAATTGCCACACACACACACACACACACATATGCACAAATAGTCCAATATAAAAAGTATCATCTGAGCCAAAGATATGGCATAACTCAGAGGTAGTGTGAGTACTTAGCAAATGCAAGGCCTTAGATTCTGTTTCTAGCATCATAACAAAAACTAGTTTTATAAAAATACAATAAAATTTCTATTTTTCATATAAATGAGTGTGGACAAACATAGAAAAATAAACTCTTTACTGTTGACATTGATTGTCTTGAGAGAATGAGTATGTATGCAAGAAAGCAAAAGTAGATAATCTTTTCCTTTTTATGATTCAGTAATATTTGACTTTATACATAAGCATATTATTATTTTTATGAAAATTATCCCATGTGGAAATGCTTTGTCTAAACATTACTGTATTGTTATTGTATGCTAATGGGTGACTTTGGGATGGAGGCATAGTACAGTGGTTATGAAATCAGAATTAGAGCAATTTCTTGGTTTAATTATCAGGTGAAATGGACAAAGAATTATTTTCTCTTTGAGCATCATTTTCCCCATTTTTATATCAGATAGTCCCTTGCTTTTATGATTTTCATCAAAAAAGTCCCACAAAATGTGGTTCCTCTGTGTCCATGTAGGTTCATCAATTGTGACAAATGTACCACTTGGATGAGAGATGTTGTTATGGGAGAGGCTCCGCACATGTGGAAGTAGAAAGTACATAAGAACTATGTTCAGAAACTGATTAGATCATGAGGACTCTACCTTTGTCAGTGAATTATTTCACTGAGGAGATCATAATTTTAGGTCATTATTAAAGAGTGATGGAAATTTGGAAGGTGGGGCCTAGTGGAAAAGAGTACATAATGGGGAATTACCTTGGGGTTTATAGTGTATCCCTGGCCTTTTCCTTGTTTATCTCTTTTTGTCTCTGCTTCTTCTTTGCCATGATATGAGCAGCTTTCTTCTACCCTGTCCTTCCACCATGACATTATGTCTTAGCTCAGA
>RJWT010003214.1:0-37341 GCA_004365215.1 Cuniculus paca | reverse complement strand
AAATGAAAACCATAATAAAAGAAATACGAAGCATCTCTAAAGAAGACAGGTAAAGAAATAGAGGAGCCTAGGAAAATAAGGGAAACCATGATTGAACAGTATAAGAGAGATTTACAATGCATGAAAGAGATTCAAAGAGATATCCAGGAAATTAAAAACTCCATTGAAAGCTGGCAAAATCACTTGAAAGAAACTGAAGAGAGACTTTCAGACCTTGAAGACAGGTTTACAGCTTGTGATTGTGAAAGGAAAGATCTCTTAAAAATAACAAGGACTCAGAAAGTAGCAATTCAACAGCTGCTAGATAACTCAAAGAAGTATAACTTAAGAATTAAAAATGTGAGTGAAAGAGGTCAAGACAAATGACATCAGGACTCTATTTACAGAAATAATTTCTGTAAATAGAGAACTTCCCAAGCATGGAAAAAGAAAATGACATTCAAATAAGTGAGGCATACAGAACTCCAGCTAGCCATAACCAAAACAAATCTACACTCAGACATATAATAATCGAAATCCCAGAAATTCAACTCAAGAATAGAAGAGTAAGAGCTGTTAGAGAGAAGAAACAAATCTCCTATAAAGGAAAACCCATCAGAATCACAGCAGACTTCTCAACACAAACCATCAAGTCAAGAAGAGGCTGGAGTGAAGTATTTCAAGTCCTGCAAGAAAACAACTTCCAACCCAGACTGATGTACCCTGCAAAACTTTCTTTCAAAATTAATGGAGAAACAAGATACTTCTATGACAAAGAACAACTCAAGGAATTCATGACCACCCAACCAACCCTATAAGTATACTAAAGGACATTCTAGAGAGAGAAACAAAGGAACAACAGCAGAGGGGGGCCATCAAGTGGGACCAGTCAATTGAATGGAGAGGAAAACTAGGGAGCCAATGGCAGGAAAATAGCATGGCAGAGACAATGAAGTGCAAGAGGGCCTCAAGACACCAACAGAAGGAAACACAAGCAGAGTGGATCAGGAGACAGGTTCCATTAATATGCTCTATACAAGAAACACATTTAACTAGAAAGAAAATTCATAGACTGAAAGTCAAAGGAGAGAGAACAATGCCCTATGTGACAGGGAGCCAGAAAAAAAGTAGGGACTGAGTTCGGCTCCCGTGTGCATTCCAGACAACATCGTTAGGTTCCTGAACAGCTTAGGTTCACAGGCCATTAACTGCAGAATGTATAAGAAAGACATGGTGTTTTATGTGGTGGAAACCTACTCAGCTATAAAGGATGATAATCTCAAGACTCTTGTAGGTGGACAGAAGCAACTGGTGATCATGCTCATGGATGAAATGGTTCAGAGTCACATGGGTGAATTTTGTGTTGTCTCCCTAGTATAACAAACTAAAGGAGTCAGTGGGATCCAGAATGCACAATACATATTGGGAAAGTCAAAGGGGAGGAATTATCTAAAAAGGGAAGGAAGTGGCTACTGTTAATCCATTATCATGATTTGAAACTCATATTGTCTTCATTGTTCTGATTAGCTTCATTTTATTCTGATGTGTTTGATTTTATTATACTTGATGGCATGGACAGCTATTTTAAAGATAACAAAATGTATAATTGCAGCCATCGAGAATGTCCAATTATCTTGTTTCAAAACCCTGTATTGCTTTCATTGTTTTGTTTTGGTTGATTTTACTCTATTCTGTGTTGTTTGATTGTAATATGTCTGAAGGTATAGGCACCTATTCTGAAGATAACAAACATTATGGTAGCCACTGCTGTTTTACTAGTATCTTGAACTTCTGTATTGCTTACATTGTTCTGCTTTGTTTATTTTGTTTTGTTTTTGTTTTACTGATTTATTTTGTTGTATTTTGTTTGAGTTTACTTATCCCTGATGGTATGAGCAGGTATATTGCAGATAACAAGAGGCATTATGGTAGCCATTATCGATTGCTTTTTACCCTGTTTAGAAGTCATATATCATGTTCATTGTTTTGTTGTGATCGACTCTACTCTGTTTTATTTTGTGTGGTTGTATTCTTTTCAAAAAAACAAAAACAAAAACAAAAGACAACTAGAGAGTCAATTAGATCATGAAATGTTCCACATTCCCACATTGGGGAAAGGGTCAGTAATCTTAGAAGCAGAGGACAAAAGCTTGTGGGATGCCCCCCAGTCTTCAGGGTATTTAGGTTCTCCTTTCCTTCTTTTTTCTGAATAAATCATCTTTCTTTATGTTAAACTTTGTTCCTTTAATTCATTACTGGTCCTGAGTTTATGATCATGGTGAACTGCTTGTTCTAGCAGAGCAGCAGTGCATACCTCCTGAATGTAACAATCCCATCTATTGATTCTCAGAACTACTTCTTGTCCAAACAGCACTCTGTTCAGAAAGTCGTAGGCTACAAAATAACTTAAAAACTCTTACCTGTGTTATGTTACAGCAAGTTAAATGCTTCTGTTATACATTTAATTCTTTGATACAGTTTGATTTTAGTTTTGTACGTGGTGAGAGACCTGGGTCTAGATTCAATCTTCTGCATGTGGATAACCAGCTTTCTCACCACCAGGGGCTATTAAAAAGGCCATCTTTCCACCAGTGTGTGTTGTTGGCCCCTTGTCAAAGAGTTGAGTGTGTCTGGGGTTGTTACTGAATCCACTATTCTGTTCTACTGATTCTCATATCTGTTTGTTTGTTTATTTTTGTTTTTTTGCCAATGCTATGTTGTTTTACCACAGTAGCTTTGTAATATAAATCTAGTTCCAAGATTGTAATGCCACCTACTTTGCTCTTTTTTCCTGGAATTGCTTCTTGCTATTCTTTGTCTCTTCTGCTTCCATATAAATGTTAGTATTTTTTCTCCACTTCTGTGAAGAATGCTGTTGAAATTTTGATTGGGATAGTGTTAAAACTGTACATCAAATTTGGAAGTATGCCCATTTTGGCTGTATTGGCTCTACCTAACCAGAAACAAGGGCTACCTTTCCATTTTCTGATTTTCTCTTCCATAACCTTTTTCAGAGTACTATAGTTTTCATTGTAAAGGTCTTTCACTTCCTTAGGTTAATTTCTAAGCATGTGTGATAGTTAGCTGTTGTGTGAATTTGAGTAATAAACACTCAACTTATTGAATTACCATAGTTCTAGGTGTGGTTGAAGTGATTTACTGAAAACAGAAGACTTATTCTGGGTGTGAGTGGCATCAGCAAACAGACTTGTAGCCTGAATGGAATAAAAAGGAAAATGAAGAAGGAAGGCTCACTTCTGTTTCACCAAAGTGGCACTTTGCTTTCAGTTTGGATGTTCATCTCCTGGATTCTAGCACAGACTCCTCACTCTTCCAGTCCAGAACTTTCAGCTTTCCAACATGGACCATTCAGTCTTCTGTCACAGAACCTCTAGTCTCCTGATAAAACTCCCATGGGACTCCTCAGTGAGCTCCAGGCCATAGATCTATGACTGAATACTTCAGATTTCTGGTACACAGACAACCCTATTGCATTATTCCACACTTGACTCTCCACACAGCCATTATAAAACTGACCTTGAAAATTTTTTATTTTTTATTTTAAAGAGAACAGAACAAAACAAAACAAAATAGAATAGAGTCACAACATAGCATCTCAGAACAGAAAACTGCAAGCAATTTACAGGTCTTCAAAACATAACTACAGGAGATTAACAATGGCTACCTAGTGTCTCTTGCCTTCTTTGAAATGCTTGTTCATACATTCACACACAATAAACTCGAACAAAACAAAATAATATAAAACCAGATAAAACAAAAGAGTGAGAGCATTACATGCCTTCAAAGCAGACAACAAAAATGGCTACCGTAATGTCCCCCATTTTCTTCAAAAGAACTGTTACTATTTTCTCACATATTGCAATCGAATAGTAGAAAAGAGACCTAAACCAATCAAATCAAAGAATAAAAGCACCATTGGACTTCAGAACATTTCCCACATATTTATCGGGAATTTTGTATCTTATTGAGTCTTTCAGTTTCTTACACTAGGGAAACAATGTGGTGTTTCCACATGTGGGTTTGGTTTATTTCACTTATGAATATGGCCTCAAGTCGCATCCATTTACCTATAAAAGCCTCAATGTGATCTTTTTTTAAAGCTGCATAATACTCCATTGTATAAAAGTACCACATCTTTTTTATCCATTCCTCAATTGATGGGCATTTGGGTTGTTTCCAAGATTTGGCTATTACAAATTGTGCTGCTATAAACATGGGTGCACATATATCACTGTGGTAAGATGATTTTACTTCTGGGAATATGCCGAGAAGCAGAATAGCTGGGTCAAATGGGACTTCCAGTCCTAGCTTTTTGAGAAACCTCCAGACTGGTTTCCACAGTGGTAGCACTAGTCTGCACTCCCACCAACAGTGGAGAAGCGTTCCTTTTTCTCAACAGCCTCTTCAACACTTATTGTTGGTGGTTTTCTTGATCCTGGCCATTCTTTCTGGAGTGAGATGAAATCTCAGAGTTGTTTTAATTTGCATTTCTCTAATGACCAATGATACTGAACATTTTTTCATGTGTTTATTTGCCATTCATATTTGTTCAGCTGAGAACTGTGTTTTCATCTCAGATGCCCATTTCTGGATTGGGTCTTTGAATTTCGAGGGCCTCATATTTTTTAATTCTTTATATCTTCTAGATAGAAGGCCTTTGTCTGAGGGGCAGTTCACTAGAATTTTTTCCCAGTTTGTTGGGTTTTTTTTCACTCTGTTGGAGATTTCTTTTGATGTGCAAAAACTTTTTAACAACACAAGATTCCAATTGTTGATTCTGGGAAGTGTTTCCTGTGCAGTTTGGCTTTTGTTCATGAATTCTCCACCTACCCCTATGTCTTCAAGATTTCTACCTACTTTGTTTTCCAGCAGATTTAGTGTTTCTGTTTTAATGTTTAGATCTTTGATCCATTTTTACTTTAGTTTAGTGCATGGTTATAGGCTTGGGTCTAATTTTAGTTTTCAGCATATGGAAAGCCAGTTTTTCCAGCACCATTTATTAAAGAGGCTATCTTTCTTCCAGTGGACATGTTTGGCCCCTTTGTCAAAGATAAGATGACTGAGTGTGTTTGTATTTGGGGTTGTATCTTCTAATCTATTCCATTTATCCTCCGATCTATTTTGATGCCAGTACCATGCTGATTTGATTACAGTAGCTTTGCAGTATAATTTCAAGTCTGGGATTGTGATGCCTCCTGTCCTGCCCTTGCTTCCCAGAAGTGCCTTTGCTATTCTAGGTCTTTTCTGGTTCCAGATGAATTTTAAGAATGATTTCTCTAGATCTGTAGGGTATGCTAATGGTATTTGGATGGGAATTGCATTAAATCTGTATAATAATTTTGGGAGAATGGCCATTTTCCCAATGTTTCTTCTTCCTATCAATGAGCATGGAATGTCTTTCCCTTTTTTGAGATCCTGCTCTATTTCTTTTTTCAGAGTACTGTAATGTTCATTGAATAGATGTTTTGCTTCCTTTGTTAGGTTGATTATTAAGCATTTCATATTTTTGGATGCTATTGTAAAGGGTGTGGTTTCTCTTCTCTCTCAGTGCGTTTGTTGTTTGTATACAGGAATGCAACTGATTTCTGAGTATTGACTTTGTATACAGCTACATTACTGAATTTGGTTCTGATATCCTGGAGTCTTTCTATGGAGTTTTGTGGGTCTTCTATGTGGAGTATCATGTCATCTGCAAATAGTGATAACTTAACTTCTTCCTTTCCTATTCTTATTCCTTTTATTTGTCTCTCTTGTCTAATTGCTCTGGCTAATGTTTCCAGCACTATATTGAATAGGAGTGGTGAAAATGGACATCCTTGTCTTGTTCCCAATTCAGAGTGACAGCTTTCAGTTTTTGACCATTTAATATGGTACTGGCTGTTGGTTGGTCATAGATGGCTTTTATCAGATTGAGGTAAAGGCCATCTATTCCAATTTTCTGTAGGGTTCTTATCATGAAAGAGTGTTGGACTTTATCAAAAGCTTTTTCTGCATCTATTGAAATGACCATGTCGTTCTTATCTTTGGCTCTATTGATATGGTGTATTACATTTATTTATTTGCATATGTGGAACCATCTTTGCATTCCAGAGATGAAACCCACTTGGTCATGGTGTATAATCTTCTTGATGACTTGCTGCATTCTGTTTGCCAGTATTTTATTGAGGATTTTTGCATCTATGTTCATTAGAGAAATTGGCTTGTAGTTCTCTTTCTTGGTTGGGTCTTTCTCTGGTTTTGGTATTAGGGTAATACTTGCTTCCCGGAATGATTTAGGGAGACTTCCTTCCCTTTCGATTTCATTGAAGAGTTTGAGGAGTGTTTGCATTAAGTCTTCCTTGAATTTCTTGTAGAACTCAGCTGTGAATCCATCAGGACCTGGACATTTCTTGGTTGGTAATGTTGTAATTACATTGTCGATTTCATTATCTGAAATTGGATTATTCAGTAGTTTTACATCTTCTTTGTCCAGCTTTGGTAATTGATATGTTTCTAGAAATCTGTCCATTTCTTTGGTGTTCTCGAACCTATGAGAGTAAAGATTTTCAAAATAGGAATTCATGATCTTATGTATTTCCACAGGGTCTGTAGTGATTTCACCCTTTTCATTCCTTATGGCATGGATTTGAATGTTCTCTTTCCTTTTTTAATAAGGTTGGTTAGCGGCTTATCAATTTTATTTATTCTTTCTAAGAACCAGCTCTTTGATTCGTTGATTCTTTGTATTGTTTTCTTAGTCTCAATTACATCAATTTCTGCTCTGATCTCTACAATTTCCTCCCTTCTTTTGGATTTGGGTTGGGCTTGTTCTTCTTTTTCTAGATATTTCAGGTGTGGGCCACCCTGGGCAAGCGGGCGGGGTGCAGGAAGGATCCCAGTTTCGCCCCGAACATCAGTGGCTTAAGGGGGCTGGGTGCGGGGCGCCGATTTCTATGGGTGTGGTCGCCCATTCCCAAAATGCACAGCTAGGTGGCATTCGCTGCTCATGCCCCAGATGGTCCGGAGCAGCCGCAGCCACGCTGCTCCCAGTGAGTGGGCAGGGCGCAGGTAGGCAGGGCCCCAGGAATGCCCCGAGCCTCCGTGGTGGATGGAGGATGGAGACAAACTCCTATTGGTCTCTTGACAAAGTCCCAAGCCGCACAGCCAGGCAGAACTCGCTGGTCACGCCCCCAAATCAAGCCTGGCTCAGAGCAGCAGCTGCTGGGTCAACCCTGGTGATTGGGCAAGGTGCTGGGAGGACCCCAGGGATGCCCCAAATGTCCGTGCCCCGTGGGGGCTGGGCGCTGATTTCTATGGATCTGGTCGCCCTTTCCCCAGGTGCACAGCTAGGTGGGGTTCACTGCGCATGCCCCAGATGGGTGCGAGCAGCCGCCGCCATCCTGCTCCCTGCAATTTCTTTTGTCATTAATTTCCAGTTTGGTGGCACTGTGATTAGATAGTATGCATGGGATAATTTCAATTCCTTTGCGTTTATTTAAGCATGTTCTATGGGCCAATATATGGTCTATTCTAGAAAATGTACCATGTGAACGTGAGAAGAATGTATACTCTGATGTTCTTGGGTGAAAAACTGCAGGCGTCTACCAGGTCCATTTGTTCACAGGTTTGATTCAATTCTGTTATTTCTTTGCTGATTTTCTGTCTAGTTGATGTGTCTCTTTGAGTCAAGGGTGTGTTAAGGTCTCCTGTTATAATTGTTTTATTGCTTATTTGATTTTTCATTTCTATTAATATTTTTTATATAGTTGGGTGCTCCCATATTTGGTGCATATATATTTAAGACTGTTATTTCTTCCTCTTGGAGTTTTCCACTAACCAGTATGTAATGACCTTCTTTATCCCTTTTGACGATTATTGGTTTGCAGTTCATATCGTCTGCTAACAGAATATCTACCCTTGATTTGTTTGGAATTCCTGTTGCCTGGAGTATTATTTTCCATGCTTTGACTTTCAGTCTATGAATTTCCTTTTGGGTTAGATGGGTTTCTTGTAGACAGCATGCAGTTGGATGTTGTTCCTAGATCTATTCTGCCAGTTTGTTTCTTTTGATTGATGAATTGAGGCCATTTACATTAATGGTTTTAACTGATTATACATCGGCTTGTTTTAGTCATGTTATCTTTTTGCAGTGATTTCTTTACCATTTCCCTGTAGTTAATTGTTTGCCCTGCTTAGTGTTCTTCTTTTGTTGATCTTCTTGATGTCATAGCTATTTTCATGTCAATCTACAGTATCTTTCGGTGTTCTTTGCAGTGTTGGTTTGTTGCTCTGGGTTGCCTGGGTGGAGTCAAGGCAGGACACCAGGGAGGATCCAAACATCTGGGGCTGATGGTGGAATTGGTGCAGGTCCCTACCAGTCTACTCATGTGGTCCCAAGCTGCAAGTCTAGGTTAAATTCACTGTGCTCATGCCAGGCCCAGAGCTGCAGCTGCTATCCTGCTTTGGGTTGGCTGGGTGGAGCCCAGGTAGGACACCAGGATGATCCAAACATCCCATGCTGATGGTGTAATTGGCACAGGTCCCTACCGATCTGCTCATGAGGTTCCAAGCTGCAAGTGTAGGTGAAATTCACAGTGTGCGCTATCAGCTC
Source organism: Cuniculus paca (assembly GCA_004365215.1). Lineage (NCBI taxonomy): Eukaryota > Metazoa > Chordata > Mammalia > Rodentia > Cuniculidae > Cuniculus > Cuniculus paca. The sequence continues at coordinate 28,751 of RJWT010003214.1, read as the reverse complement.
TTGCCAGGCCCAGAGATGCAACTGGTATGCTGCTCTGGGTTGGCTGGGTGGAGCCCAGGAAGGACACCAGGGATGCTCAAAATGTCCTGGGTAGATGGTGGAATTAGCGCATGTCCCTACCAATCTGCTCTTGAGGTCCCAAGCTGCAAGGCTAGGTGAAATTTGCTGTGCATGCCATCAGCTCACACCAGGCCCAGAGCTGCATCTGCTCTGCTGCTCTGGGCTGACTGGGCAGAGCCCAGGCAGGACCCCCAGGATTCTCCAAACATCCAGGGCTTATGGTGGAATTGTAGCAGGTCATTACCGATCTGCTTGCAAGGTCCCAAGCTTCAAGGTTAGGTGAAATTTGCTGTGTACACCTTCAGCTTGTGCCAGGCCCAGAGCTGCAGCTGGTACACTGCTCTGGGCTGGCTGGAAAGAGCCCAGGCAGCACCCCTGGGACACTCCAAACATCCAGGGCTTATGGTGGAATTGGCACAAATCCCTACCAATCTGCCTTGTTTCTATTTTTCTCTCTCTCTTTCTTTCTTTTCTTTCTTTCTTTCTTTCTTTCTTTCTTTCTTTCTTTCTTTCTTTCTTTCTCTTTCTTTCTTTCTTTCTTTCTTTCTTTCTTTCTCTCTCTCTTTCTTTCTTCCTTTCTCTTTCTTTCTTCCTTTTTTCTTCCTTCTTTTCTTATATTTTCATTCTTTTCATCTCTCCATCTTTTCTTCTTAGTTCCCTTTTCCTTTTTTTATGATTTGCTTTATGTGAGACACTATGAAGTTTAGGTTGACTTTGAATTGCTGTGTTGTGCAGGTTGGCCTTGAACTTATGATTTAGCCCAGGCTAGCTGTGAACTTGCAGTGACACTCATGCCTTAGATTCCCAAGTACTGAGATTACTGGTGTGCATCAGCAAGCCAGTGAGACATGTCTTTTCAAAGCCTACACAATGTGCACTATTGGAATATGCTTAGAAATGAAACTGAGCCTACCTGAAAGGGAGAATTGTGAGAGAAATTTCAATGAATGTGACCATCAAAAGCCTAAAGGGAATGGAGATTATTGTTCCACCTGGGAAACTTTGTCCACACAGATGATCAGAGCACATGCACCCCAAAGAGGAAAGAATAAAAAAGACGTGGTATTTCTATACAATGGAGTACTACTCAACTATGAAGGACAAACTTGAGGCTGTTATAGGTAAATGGATTCAAATATAGATGATACTCATAACTGAAATAAAATACAGTTGCATGTGTAAACATCATTTTCTTTCTAGCATAGGAAACTGAAAGAATAAATGAGATCCAAAATGTACAATAGATACAGTGAAAGGAAAAGAAGCTGCTTATACAGAAAGAACAACTGGAACAGAGGAAAAGAGAAAACAAAATAATTACACAACATATATATGGACAATACAGCTTAGTTAATTAGACTACTAACTTCTATTAATTCAATCAAAAGAATGGTTTTTTGCTTGTATTTTTGACCTATATTGCATACCTATATTTTATAATATGAGCAAGAACTTTGAAGATAACAATACACAAAATATTCACCACTGTTAATTTACTATTATCTTGTTTTGAAACCATGTATCATTGGTTTTTATTGCTTTTTCTCTTTAATACTAAAAAATTTAAACTGAACGATTTTGATTTTTCTATACATAGTGCTTTAACTTGAATGTAGCAGGCACATGGCCAAACCAACATACAGTGACAGCAGGACGAGGCGCTCACCTCCACCAAAGCCAAAACTGAATGTCTCAGAACCTGCCATGGTCCTCAGCACCCTAGACGTGCAACCCCAAATTGGTAACTGTTCTCCAATGCTAGCTAGCAAGTTAGACACCATGTGATTCTCTAACTTGGCAAGATCATAAAAGCCAACACCTGAGATTTCAGTTAAGCCTGAGAGCTTCCTTTCATTTTAAAAATATTTTCCCTTTGTGAATGTAACCAGTTTCTTCAATTGGAACTAACATTCAATTCTTAAAGCTTAGGGTTTTACTATTTAAAGTATGCTAAGTAGTTTCACAATGTATTAGCCTCTAAACAAGTAATCATTCTCCTCATCATTCCCAAATCAATTTTTAGTAGAACTTCTCCAAGATTCACATTTATGAGACCTTCATTTTCACAGCTGATATTTACAAGTGCAACCTTTTACCAGAAAGAAACTTTTTTTACACTTTAGAAGCAAAATGTGCCTACTACTCTCTGTAGGGTGTGAAAGACAAAATCATTTGCAACCATTTTATAGATTGGACAATGGAGGATGAGGACACTAACTCAAGCAGGGCCTGAACCTAACTCACACTCTCAGAATACTTTCTTGACAATTGTGTACATGAAAGAGGCAACAGGATCCTAGTGAGATGTCAGGCCTGAGGCTCTGAAAATTGCAAACTCCAGAACTACAAATATACGTGCTTGTTCTTTATACTTTACCAGTCTCAAGTGACTGTGCTAGCCACATGTAATGTACTAAAATCCTGAGAATGATTAGTCAGGGTTATTCTTACAGTCTCTGGTCTTCTGAAATTTGCTAACCTTTTCTGATTTTATTTTTGAGACTTCTCTTCATCACCTTGTTCTTAAGCTTTCTTGTCAACTAACTGCTTCTGACTGTGACATCTCTGGGCTATTTGAGCATCTACATTTCTGCTGAATGCCATTGTTCCAGTGAATTTACAATTAGTATTGGCTAAATACATTTTTAGATTGTTTATGTGAATGTATCTTGCTCTCTAACAACCTGCAACTACATTGGCAGTGTTTTCATAAGTATCCTAGTAAACTTTTTTCACATGCAATGCCACCTGAAACAGGTAGGTTACTAAAATGTTCCCTGTGATTCAACCAGACATGTCATCATCTCAATTTGGATCCACTGGATCTCTCAGATCTGCTCCTTCCTAATTCAAACATTTGGGCTAATGACTTCATATTTTTGTGTTTCAACAGCTGTAAATTTGGAATTAAAATACTCCAAATATTCACACAGACTTAATGTAATTTTTCATTGAGATGGATGTGGAAGCATATTATAAAGTTTGGTGTGCTGTGGAGATATTAATACTAATGTATCAGAGTAAGGATACTCTGTGATAGATACAAAAATGTGCAGTCATGGAAAAGTTCTCCTATTTGTTTGCCATAAATTCTACATGAGGTCTTTTATCCTTCAGAGTTGAGAGTGAAGAATGGACATGACCCTTCCCTCACCCAAGGTTTGATTGATATGCATTCCAAAGATTCTCTCCTTGTTCCTGTATTGGAAGGCAGAGGTGTGATCAATCCTTTCAGCTTGCCTTGCTGATATTCTTGTCTCATTATTTACTCCAGCATGTCCTTGGCCAATGTTAACCCCAATTCACAATGGAAGTTGTGGGATCTGACATTAGATGACATGCATTGGTATTATGGTTCTGATAGTAATTAGCTATGTCTCCTTGTCCTTTGCAAAGCAGAGTATATAGTACTATGTATTGCCTAGGGTTGTTTGATGTATTTTGTCAGTTAATGTGGATGTTAGTGGCTTCTGTAGAACAATTTCCAAATTAATAACATAGTACCATGTTCTCAAGAACAGAACTCCTTGTAACTTCATCTCTTTCACTTCAGTTCACATTTCATGGCAAGATGTGATGCTCAGAATATCAGTCACCATTTTGTAACCATGTAGAAAAAATCCAAAACATGCATCTCGCTTAGTCTAGCACATTATAGTATAAAAACATGCTATAAATCTCCTCCTCGTTATTATAATGTATGTCAATTTTTCTGACATTCTTGTTGCTTGAGAAAACTCACCAATATTGGATTATATTGGCTAATGTCAGGACTATTTAACGGTTATGAAATGTTTACCGTTTAACAAATTTCTATAGGAATTTTTGCAAATGTCACATCTGGATATGCAGTTTTTAGTATAAGTAAAAGAGTCACTACAAGTCTGTACTTGATGTGTTTCCAATTTTATTTCATATTCTCTGCCTATCAAAATGTGCTGATTACAATGTGAAGTTCCTATAGCTTGTATAGGGGTTGAGGTTGTTTTTAGATATTAAGAAGCATTATTTAATAACACAGTGCTTAGAAAACCATGAGTCATGGGTCATGGTTGGAGACATTCAAGCATCTACTTTTTAGATTTTACATTAATGTATTTTTGCTTGGAGAACTGCCTTAAAACTTTTAACTTTTGGTGGTAGGCACTAGAGCCATGCTTAACCGTGAGCTATTGGGATGAGCCAATGTCCTATTTTCAACCTATAAAAAGTGGTCTTATTTTTTTTTATTTTAAAGAGAACAGAACAGAACAAAACAAAACGAAACAGAACAAAAAAAAGCAAAGCAAAACAAAATACAGTCAAACACAATACAGCATTCCAGAACAGAACACTGCAAGCTATACAGGTTTTCAAAACATAACAACAGGAGATTAACAATGGTCACCCTAGTATCTCTTGCTTTCTTCAAAATGGTTGTTCATACATTTACAGACAATACACTCAAACAAAACAAAGTAGTATAAAACCAGATAAAAGAGAATAGCATTACAGATCCTCAGGTCGGACAACAAGAAACCAGCAATGGCTACCGTAGTGTCTCATTTTTCAAAAGAGCTGTTCCGATCTTCTCTCATATTGCCTTCTAATAGTAGGAAAGGGACTTAAACCAATCAAATCAAAGAATAAAAACACCATTGGATTTCAGAACCATTTCTCCATATTTATCGGGAATCTTGTATCTTATTGAGTCTTTCAGTTTCTAACACTAGGGAGACAATGTGGTGTTTACACATGTGTGTTTGGTAGATTTCACTCATGAGTACGGTTTCAAGTCACATCCATTTACCTATAAAAGCCTCAATGTGATCTTTTTTATAGATGAATAGTACTCCATTGTATAAAAGTACCACATCTTCTTTATCCATTCCTCAATTGATGGGCATTTGGCTTGTTTTCAAGATTTGCCTGTTACAAATTGTACTGCTATAAATATGGGTGCACATACATCACTGTGGTAAGACGATTTCACTTCTTCTGGGAATATGCCCAGAAGTGGAATACCTGGATCAAATGGGACTTCCAGTCCTAGCTTCTTGAGAAACCTCCAGACAGACTCCACAGTGGTTGCACCAGTCTGCACTCCCACCAACAGTGGAGAAGGGTTCCTTTTTCCCCACAGCCTCTCTAGCATTTATCTTTGGTGGTTTTCTTGATCCTGGCCGTTCTTTCTGCAGTGACATGAAATCTCAGAGTTGTTTTAATTTGCATTTCTCTAATGACCAATGATACTAAACATTTTTTCATGTATTTATTTTGCATTCCTATTTGTTCAGGCAGAAGTGCGTTTTCATCTCAGATGCCCATTTCTGGATGGGAATTTGAATTCCGAGGGACTGATATTTTTTAATTCTTTATATGTTCTAGATAGAAGACCTTTGTCTGGAGGGGAGTTCACTAAAATTTTTCCCAATTTGTGGGTTTTCTTTTCACTCTGTTGGAGATTTCTTTTGACATGCAAAAATTTTTTAACAAGACAAGATCCCAATTGGTGATTCTGGGAAGTGTTTCTCATGCAGTTTGACTTTGGTTCATGAATTCTCTACATTCGTCTATGTTTTCAAGATTTCTATCTACCTTGTTTTCCAGCAGATTTAGTGTTTCTGTTTTAATGTTTAGATCTTTGATCAATTTTGACTTTAGTTTAGTGTATGGTGATAGGCTTGGGTCTATTTTTAGTTTTTGGCATATGGAAAGCCAGTTTTTCCAGCACCATTTATAAAAGAGGCTATGTTTCTTCCAGTGAACATGTTTGGCCCCTTTGTCAAAGATAAGGTAGCTGAGTGTGTTTGTCCTTGGGGTTGTATCTTCTAATCTATTCCATTGATCCTCAGGTCTGTTTTGATCAGAACCATGCTGATTTGATTACAGTGGCTTTGTAGTATACTTTCAAGTCTGGGACTGTGATGCCTCCTGTCCTGCCCTTGCTGCCCAGAAGTGCCTTTGCTATTCTAGGTCTTTTCTGGTTCCAGATGAATTTTAAGAATGATTTCTCTAGATCTGTAGGGTATGCTAATGGTATTTGGATGGGAATTGCATTAAATCTGTATAATAATTTTGGGAGAATAGCCATTTTCACAATGATTATTCTTCCTATCCCTGAGCGTGGAATGTCTTTCCAATATCAGAGATCCTCTTTGATTTCTTTTTTCAGACTACTGTAATTTTCATTGAATAGATCTTTTGCTTCCTTTGTTAGGTTGATTCCTAAGGATTTCATTTTTTGGATGCTATTGTAAAGGGTGTGGTTTCTCTTATTTCTCTCTTAATGCGTTTGTTGTTCGTGTACAGGAATGCGACTGATTTCTGAGTATTGACTTTGTATCCAGTTACATTACTGAATTTGGTTCTGATATCCTGGAGTCTTTCTGTGGAGTTTTGTGGGTCTTCTATGTAGAGTATCATGTCATCTGCAAATAGTGACAACTTAACTTCTTCCTTTCCTATTCTTATTCCTTTTATTTCTGTCTCATGTCTAATTGCTCTGGCTAATATTTCCAGCACTATATTGAATAGGAGTGGTAAAAGTGGACATCTTTATCTTGCTCCTGATTTTAGAGTGAAAGCTTTCACTTTTTGACCATTTAATGTGATACTGGCTGTTGGTTTGTCATAGATTGCTTTTATCAGATTGAGGTAAAGGCCATCTATTCCAATTTTCTGTAGGGTTCTTATCATGAAAGTGTGCTGGACTTTATCAAAAGCTTTTTCTGCATCTATTGAAATGACCATGTCGTTCTTATCTTTGGCTCTACTGATATGGTGTATTACATTTATTGATTTGCATATGTTGAACCATCCTTGCATTCCTGGGACGAATCCCACTTGATCATGGTGTATAATCTGCTTGATGACTTGCTGCATTCTGTTAGCCAGTATTTTATGGAGGATTTTTGCATCTATGTTCATTAGAGAGATTGGCCTGTAGTTCTTTTTCTTGGTTGGGTCTTTCTCTGGTTTGGTATTAGGGTAATACTTGCTTCCAGGAATGATTTAGGGAGACTTCCTTCCCATTCAATTTCATTGAAGAGTTTGAGGAGTGTTGGCATTAAGTCTTCCTTGAATTTCTTGTAGAACTCAGCTGTGAATCCATGAGGAGCTGGACTTCTCTTGGTTGGTAAGGTTCTAATTACATTTTTTATTTCATTAATGGAAACTGGATTATTCAGTAGTTTTGCATCTTCTTTGTCCAGTTTTGGTAATTGATATGTTTCTAGAAATCTGTCCAGTTCTTTGGTGTTATCGAACCTATGAGAATTAAGATTTTCAAAATAGAAATTCATGATCTTCTGTGTTTTCACAGGGTCTGTAGTTATTTCACCCTTTTCACTCCTTATTGCATGGAGTTGAGTTTTCTTTTTCCTTTTTTATTAAAGTTGGCTAGTGGCTTATCAATTTTATTTATTCTTTCAAAGAACCAGCTCTTTGATTCATTGATTCTTTGTATTGTTTTCTTAGTCTCAATTGCATTAATTTCTGCTGTGATCTTTACACTTTCCTCCCTTCCTTTGGCTTTCGGTTAGGCTTGTTCTTTTTCTAGATATTTCAGGTGTAACATCAGATTGTTTATTTGCCTTCGTTCCATTTTCTGAATGTGAGAACAAACCATAATAAATTTCCCTCTGAGGACTGCTTTCATTGCATCCCACAGGTTCTGGTATGTTGTATTTGTATTTTCATTTGCTTGTAGATATTGTTTAATTTCTTCTTTAATTTTCTCTGTGACCCACTGATTGTTCAGGAGTGTGCCATTTAATTTCCATGTGTTTATGCGGTTTTTGCCATTTCTTTTGTCATTAATTTCCAGTTTGATGGCACTATGATCAGATAGTATGCATGGGAAAATTTCAATTCCTTTGCATTTATTTAAGCATGTTCTATGGGCCAATATATGGTCTATTCTAGAGAATGTACCATGTGAAGCTGAGAAGAATGTACACTGTGATGTTGTTGGGTGGAAAACTCTGTACACGTCTACCAGGTCCATTTGTTCACAGGTTTGATTCAGTTCTGTTATTTCTTTGCTGATTTTCTGTCTAGTTGGTCTGTCTCTTTAATCAAGGGTGTGTTAAGTTCTCCTGTTATATTTGTGTTATTGCTTATTTGATTTTTCATTTCTATTAATATTTGTTTTATACAGTTGGGTGCTCTCATATTTGGTGATATATATTTAAGATTTTTATTTCTTCCTTTTGGAGTTTTCCCTTAAGCAGTATGTAGTGACCTTCTTTATCTCTTTTGATTATTATTTGTTTGAAGTTTACATCCTCTGCGAACAGAATAGCTACCCCTGCTTTTTTCTGGGTTCCTGTTGCATGCAGTACTGCTTTCCATGCTTTGACTTTCAGTCTATGAATTTCCTTTTGTGTTAGATGGGCTTCTTGTAGACAGCATATGGTTGGATGTGGTTTCTTGATCCATTCTGCCAGTCTGTTCCTTTTGATTGGTGAATTGATACCATTTGCATTAATGGTTATAACTGATATATACTGACTTGTTTTAGTCATGTTATCTTTCTGCAGTGGTTTCTTTACCTTTTCCCTCTTCTTAATTATTTGCCTTGCTTGGTGTTCTTCCTCTGTTCATGTTTTTGATATCATAGCTATTTTCATGTCTATCTTGGGTATCTTTCAGTATTCTTTGCAGGGTTGGTTTGGCGGTCATGAAGTTCTTCAGCTGCTCTTTGTCATGGAAGTATCTTATTCCTCCATCAATTTTGAAGCATAGTTTTCAGGGTACAGCAGTCTGGGTTGGAAGTTCTTTTCCTTTAGGACTTGAAATACTTCACTCCATGCTCTTTTTGACTTCACTGTTTTTGTTGAGAAGTCTTCTGTGATTCTGATGGGCTTTCCTTTATAGGTGATTTGTTTCTTTTCTCTCACAGCTTTTAATATTCTGTTCTTATGTTGAATTTCTGGAATGCTGATAATTATATGTCTGGATGTTGATTTCTTTTGTTATGGGTATTTGGAGTTCTATATGCTTCACTTGTCTGTATGTTGGCTTCATTTCCCATGTTTTGGAGATTTTGAGCTATGACTTGTGTAAATAGTGATTTTACATCATTTGTGTTTTCTCCTTCTTCTTTCTTTACCCCATTAGTCTCGTATTGTTTTTCTTTGTGTCATCTTGCAACTGCTGAATTGCTATTTCCTGATTTGTTATTTTTAAAAGATGTTTCCTTTCTTCCTCACTAGCTGCAATCACGTCTTCAAGGTCTGAAATTCTATTTTCACATTCATTGATGTGACTTCCCAGCTTTCAATGGCATTCTTGATTTCCTGGATATCTCTGAATCCATTTCATGCATACTAATTCTTTCTTGTATTCTTCATTCAAGGTTTCCTTCCTTTTGCAGTGCTCCTCTATTTTTCCAACTATATCTTCTTTATATATGCTTAGCATTTCTTTCACTACATTTATTATCTGTTGTTTTACCTGGGAAATCATTTCTAATCTCAGTTCCTTTAAAGTTTCATAGAGTTATTTTGTTAGTTCAGTTGCTATCATTTCAGAAGTTTCAGGTGTGTGGCTGATATTTTGTTTGATGTCCATGTCTCTTTGGCTTGTTTGGGAAGGACTGGAGGTGCAAGATTGCATTTTACTCTTTCATTTTGTGTTTTTCCTGTACTCCATTGTGGGAGGTGAATCCAATGTGCACAGTTGAGGTGCCAAGGCTAGGTGATGCTCACAATGCCCACCTTCAGCTCCAGCCAAGACTACCACTGTGGCTGTTCTGTTGCTGGGCAGTGTCTGGGTGGAGCCCACGCAGGATGCCAGGAAAGCTCCAAACTTCCTGGGCCAATGGGGGCAGGGCGCAAACTCCTACTAATCTTTTGGCAAGTTTGCTAGCTGCACAGCCAGGTGGAATTTGCTCTGTGCACTCCCAACTCAAGTCAGGCCCAGAGAAGCAGCTTTAAGGCCACTCCAGCTGAATCGGTGTGGCCCAGGCAGGACCCCAGAGATGCCCCGAACGTCCTGAGCCAATGGGGGCAGACAGAAACCCCCACCAGGCTCCTTCAGAAGTTCCAAGCTGAAAGACTAGGTAGAATTTGATGGCCATGCCCCCAAACCAAGTCGGGCCCAGAGCAGCTACCACTGGGTAGATCCAGGTGAACAGGCAGAGCACAGGCAGGACCCCAGGAATACCCCAAATGTTCGTGGCTGAAGAGGGATGGGCACAGATTTCTATGGGTCTGGTTGTCTGGTCCCGAGCTGCACAGCTAGGTGGAGTCTGCTGTGCTCACCTCCAACTCAAGCTGGGCCCAGAGCAGCCACCCCTACGCTGCTGCCAGTGAGTGGGCGGGGTGGAGGCAGGACCCCAGGGACGCTCCAAACGTCCATTGGCAATGGGGAATGGACACAAACTCCCACCAGTCACCTGGCATAGTCCCAAGCTTCACAGCCAGGTAGAACTTGCTGGCCGTGCCCTCAACTCAAGCCAGGTCCAGAGCAGCTGCCGCTGGGCTGCCCTGGCTGAATGGGCAAGGTGAGCAGCCTCTCACTTTGTTGGAGTGCTCTCTGAGCAGAGCCTGTCTCTGCCTTCCCTCTGAGCTGGTTACCGGAGAGCAGCCGTTCCCGTTGTTGGAATGCGCTCTGAGCAGAGCCTGCCTCTGCCTTCCCTCTGAGCTCCTTACCAGCAAACAGCATTTTCCCTTTGTCTGTTGGAATGTGCTCAGAGCAGAGGCTGCCTCTGCCTTCCCCAAAAAGTGGTCTTATTAAAACTTGAATTTTCTACGTTCATATGGTTACCCCAGGTCATTGTTTAGTATTCAACCAGCATAATGCAAGTGAGACAGTGGTGTAGGAAAACAACAGATGCATATCATCACTGGTAAGTTTATTGAAATTGCAACATATTCTGTATAGCTGCTGGTGCCAGTTACCAACACTGTCCTGTTTCTGCCTCATAATGGTGTGATGCAGGGCTAAGGTGATGTCCTGCTCACTATGCCAATTAGGCTGATTAAAATCTGATCTAACTACTTCTAAATTTACAGTCTTGAGAATTTCTTGTTTTACCTCTTATAATCCTATAAGGATCAAATACCATGTTGTATGAAATGCCAGAATCTCAGAAATAAAGATACAAATAATCTACATCATAGGGTCTTTTGGAGAGTCAGGGAAGCAAAACAGGAATCAATTTCCTGCTATGTAATGAAAGCTTGCCACAGAGTGTTTCTGAAGAATTATTCTTGATTTTTCATTCTCTGGAGAAGGTATTGGAGAGGCTTTCTACAAAGGAGGTGGTATTGATGATGGTCAAGATGGTTCTGTTCTTGAATGCACCAATACTTTCACCTAGTATAAGATTGTCCTTACAAAGTGTTGATACATTCTAAATCTGCATAAAATCTCTTCATTTCTCTGAGTCTTGAGATGTTGGGGGCAGTGAAGCATCAAATTCTTTGGAATGAAAAAAGAGATGTCTTTGCAGAAGAACTAGCTGTTCTGGGAATCATTCTCCTGTGCAGGCAATAGATCCTATGAAAGGTGATAGCTATCTGGAGTATCTTACAACAGTTCTGTATAATTGTAAAACTGGGACTAAATCAAGCAACATCCATGAGACTCCTACTGTATCAGAGCTCTCTTCCTGTGTGGGAGATATGGACAAAAACTGGATAGAGGGTTCCATGGAAATAAACTAGACATAGGGTCCTTTTTCTCATGAGGACAGAGATAGTTAACTAATAATATATCCCTGAATTGCTGAAAAAATATGGTGACATAGAAAAAGTAATTGTGGTGCTGAATGCAAAAGGGCTTACCTAAAATCCCAGCTACCTGGGGTCAAAGAGGGCATTTGCAATTTGAAGATAGCTTATGTTGGGAATGTCCACCATGGGTAGAATGACCTTTGATTCAACCCCTAGAGATGAAAAATAGAGAAAAAGTTACAAAACAGTCTATCAAACTGGGAAGATCATGGAAGGAAAGGCCTCAATTAATGCAGTACTTTAAGGTGAAACAGGAGGTTTGTGGGATGTTGTCATCTGGCTCATGAAGACTGAGGGGAAGCGGATCCCAGATAGCAGAGTCAGCAGTGAATATGTCCAAGGTACAACAGGGCTTGTCTGTTTGAGAAGAGGCAGAAAACCCTTGTGCCAGATAGGTGGTTAATGAGGTGAGGCAGAGAGAGGAGCCTTCGACAGTATATGGGACAGGAGCTCAGGGGCTTAGAGCAAAGCTTCCCATATGTACTCTGGCATCAACTGTCTCACCAAGTGCTTTGGAAACAGTCATTCCATTGACTATTTTAAAATTTACTTTTTCCTCTCTCTCTCTCTGTTTTTCTTTCTTATTTTAGTTTTTTTCTTGAGACAGACTTTCACTATGTCCTTCATTTGGGCCTTGAACTTATTATGCAGCCTGTGTTAGCCTTGAACTCATAGAAGTACTCCTGCTTCATCTTCCCAAGAGCTGAGATTACAGGTGTCTGCTAGCTCACCCAGGGGATTTTGTCTTTTCTAAGTCTACACAATGTGCACCTGTAAGAAATACTTAAAACTAAAACTGAGCCTCCTTGAAAGGGAGAATTGTGAGAGAAATTTCAATAAATGTGATCTTCAAGAGTCTCCAGAAATTGGAGCTTATTGTTCCCACTGGGAACCTGTGTCCACACAGCTGAACAGAACACCCTCACCCAAAAAAGAATTTGGTAAATTAAGGTCATAAAGCTTTAACACATTTTTGACTTCTTACTTAGATTGTGATAAAAGCCAAGTTAAAGGTCGAGGATAAAAGACCAAAAGTGCACTCTCTGAACTCTCATACTTTAGTCACCTTTTAAATAAACTTCAAACTCTTATGAACTCATGTTGCTACACAGAATATTTTGGGATTTCTCTACCACTTTTGTCCCCTAATGACTCAGTGTAATTTTACACACGGAAAGCCAAGTTAATGGGAGTAAAGCAGTTGCCTTTTACCTTCAATCAAAGGCAGCAGGAGCCAGACTTGCAGGTCTAGGTTCCCAACGTTCTCTTTGTCACGGAGCAAAGTGTGTCTGTTCTCAACTCCTTGAGACATAATCATTGGCACTCATTCTATAGATTACACAACTTAGGCTGAGGATGTTTAACTCAAATAGGGCCTGTGAATCAGTCATCATGTGAGGATTCCTACTACTCAGTACTGTACAGAAAAGAAGCAAATGACCATAGTCAGATGTCATGCCTCAGATCAGGGGCATTCCAGACTCTAGACCTCACAAAATAAATGTTTGTTGTTTACCAATTATAAGTCTTATGTAACTATGATTTCTGCCCACAGTGAGTTAAGGCACTAGTGATGATTAGCCTGAGCTGCTTTCACGCCCCATAAATTTCTGAAAATGGTTAACACTGTGATTTCATCTTACTACTTTGTTTTATGACCTTATAATTCTATTTTCTTGACAACTGAAATTCTGATTGTGGCGTGTCTCAGTTATTTTGTATTCGGGATTTCTGCTGTTACCATTTATCCATTAAACACAAAATGAAGCACTGGCTGAAGAGAAGGTGCTAATTGGTTGTATGGAGAAATCCTGTTTCCTGAGAATTTGTAACTGCTTACATTGACATTGTTTTGGAAAGTTTGGAAGGAAATATTTATGTCATGTGATGCAGACCAAAGCAGTGCTGTGATAGAATTGTCCCCTGAGAAGTACACAAGCAGGTCACTGTCTCACTTGAGAGTCACAAGATCTTTCTCAGAACATTTTTTTCTTCCTTCAATCTTTAGGGAAAATATGTTCACATGACTGTTTCCACATGTGTAAGTGGGTATTGAAAATAACCTCAACATTACTTATCTCACTGACTTAATGAACATATCCAATAAAGAGATATGAGAGAACAGTGAAAAGGTTTTGTGTTGTGGGGATATTGATCTTAACTATGAGCAAAGACAGAAGGATGAAGAGGAAAGTGAACAGTCATGATGAAGTCTTCCTTCTCCTTATTTTGCCATAAAATGCACATCAGGGTTTGCCTTTTAGGGAAAGTGGGGAAGAAAGGACCTCCCCATCATGTCACCTGAATTTGACTGATGGACTTTTCAAGGATTCTCACATTTTCCCTTTGTTGTCAAGCAGACGTGCAATCACTATCTTTTTAGACTGCCTAGACCTATGTGCCTCTCTATCAGCCTGTGTGACACTGGGCAATTCTGAGACTCTGCTCAAAAGGGAAGTCGATGATATTCAGAGTTAGACAACCTGAGGTGAAAGCGTCAGTGTGCTAGAATGTAGCTATGTAGGGTTGCATGGTTGAGTTAGGCTTTCTGGGGTTCAATGCACTCACTTCTATGATTCAATACTTTATTCTTTTAAAGGAAAAACAAGCAATAAAAGCAATGGTTTGAAAATTCAAAATAAGATGGTAGGAGAGTAATAATGGCTAGCGTAGTGCTTATTTTGCAAGATACAGGTATGAAAAAATGATCAAACAATATAGGTACAAACCTTATCTTTCAGTGAACTAATAACAATTAGTAGTATAACTATCTTAACTATTTTATATATATATTTTCCTTTTCCATTCCTTTTTTCTTCCTTTTCCCCATCCCAGTTTCCCTTTCCTTTTGAACAGTTTCTTCCCATTTCACAATATCTATTGTACATTTTGAATCTTATTTACTTTTTCAGCTTTAAATCCAATTTATAATGATTCCATTTCCTCAGGGTTGTTGCATGGATTATATTATCCATCAAATGTGGGATGCATAAGGTGGGAAGGTTCAAGGTGGGGAAGATACTTAGACCAATTGCTATTAGCTATCATTAGCTACAGCAATTTCATTGTGTGGATGTTAGTACTGTATGTCAAGTTGAGATTAATATTTGCCTTAGTCATCTTTGTACTTGTTTCTTTGCAGTCCTGTTTTGGAATGCAGTCAAGAACCTAGTGCTCAGGGCCATTAACCTGTTTTTCTTTTCTGAGGTTAACTGTCTTTCTCAATGTGTTCACTGCATTCTGAATCTAAGTTACTGGCTGGGCTGAGGAACCTGGGAGATTGTAAGTGATATCCAGGTTGCAAAGAACTAGTTGAGTCACAGAAGGAAAAATCTTCTTTGAAACTTATGAAAGTGTTCTTCACAAATTTATTCCAATTCGTCATTCAGTATTTATTACATATTTGTGTCTTTTGTGTCCTTTTTCCCTTGGAAACTATCAGTATTATGAAGAGGGTAAGTAATCTCAGAATTACTTATCTCACTGAATTAATGAACATATTCACTGAGAGAGATGTGAGAAGACAGTGAAAAATGTTTTCTGCTTGGAAATAGTGATATTAATTATGAAGATAGATAGATGGAGATGAAAGCCAAGAGCAGTGATGAACACCTGCTTCTCATTATTTTGCCCAAAAATGCATACCAGGCAGGACTTACTTTCAGGGAAAGTGGGGAAGAAGGAACATCCTCCCTACCTCACCCCAGGTTTGATTGATGGGCTTTCCAGGGGATCTCACACTTTCCCTGTGTTGGGAAGCAGAGGTACAGGCAGTTTCTCTTCAGACTGCCTGGACTGATGTGCCCGTGTCTCTATTAGCCTGGTGGCCTTGGGCAATTCCGAGGCCCTGTTCACCAGGGAAACCCATAAAACTTGAACTCATATGCTCTAAAGTGAAATCATGTCTCTGCCAGAAAGTATTTATATAGCATTGCCTGGGTGAGTTAGACTATCTGGAGTTTAATTCACATGTATCTAAAATAGAATTTATAACAATGTTTCTCAGGGTTGTTGGATGGATTATGTCACCCAACAAGATGGCATAGGTAAGGTGTGAGTGTTTAAGATGAGAAAGGTACTTAGACCAATTCCTATCAGCCAACATGAGCTACAGTAATTTCTGTGTATGGATGTTAATACTGTATGGCAAATTGAAAGTAATATCTAGGTTTGTTATTCTTGCACTTCTTTCTTTGCAGTCATATTTAGCAACACAGTCTAGAACTTAGAACACAGGGTCTTTGTAGAGTTTTTCTTGTGTAAATGTATCCATTTTGTATTTGGGTTCATAGAAGAGTCTCAGGTTTGAGTTAGAAATTGAAAACTGATACAAAGCCTGAGAGCGGCAGACAGTCCTCTAGTGGTATTTGGATTGTGACAATGGCACATATGGTTGTGTCAGGCAAACTCTGCTCCATTTCCCTCATGGAGAGTCCTGTCTGAAGACACACTTTGCATCCATTAAATAAGCCTATTAATCCATTTGTCTTGATATCTTTCAAATCAGGAGAGAATTGAGTCACAGAAAGAAAAATCTTTGGAATTTCATAAAGTGTGCTTCAAAATGTATTCTAATTTGTATTTCAGTATTTATTGTGTACTTGGATCTTTTCTGTCTTTTTCCCTTGTAAAAAATCAACATGAAGATGCTGACTCTTCTATATGTAGTACTTGGCACATGTCCTTAACTCATAGGCACAGGACCCCACCAACAGCAGTGACAATCAGCAATGTACCTACTGCTTCCAATGCCAAAATAGAATGTCTCAGGCTTTCCCACAGTCATCCCCAACCAAGCCATAAAGCTGAGACGATTTGACTACTCCTCTCCTCTAGTGACCAAAGCTAGTTGTCAAAAGATTCCACAAACTGACAAGATCAAGTTTGCTCCTATAAAGAATGATTCGAATTTTAGCCCTGGGTATTTAGCTCAGTGGAGTAAGCGCCTGCCTGGCAAGTGCGAGATCATGAGTTCAATCCCTGGTGCCAAAACAACAACAACAACAACAACAAAACCCCCCAAAAAACAAACAAAAAAAGTAAAACCTGAGAGTTGAATTATGCATAATTTCTTGCTTTCATTTTTAAAAGTTCTTGCCTATGAAGGTTGAAAATTTTAAAAATCTGAATCTGACACAAACATCATTCTAGTCTAGTGCTGCTCCAACCCAATGAGCACAATTCACTTTAACATTGGGGATTTTCACAGGTTTTACCATGAGAGGCAGCAATTCAATTAAGATAAGTGGACACAAATATCGAAGTCATGGTGATCCTTACATCATTGTCTTCTTGAACAATGTGCCCAATATACTTTCTGAGCGAAAGGCCTTTTAATTGTTACTGGAGGTCTATTTGCATCTCTGAAAGAACACTGAGGTGGAAATTCAGTTATTCATTATTGTTAAACACAACTATACCTGTGTGATTGTTATAGTGCAGTTATCTTTTTGATTGCCTCTAATTTCAACCAGTATAGTGTTCTGAACTTTAGTCATTGGAGCCAAAGCACTCAGAGTAGAGTGCTCAAAGTGCACGGAGGATGCATCAGTAGAGGATTGAGTAGGTGGGAGAGAAGTAATAGCTTGTGTATTCTTCCATTCTAAAGGATCTCCCTCCATGTGATCAACAAAACTTTGTGTGCATGACTATTCTTTTTAATTTAAAAAAGATTTTAAAAATAAAACAATTAAAATGATGGTGTAGAATTTCAAAACAAGATAATAGGATATTAACAATGGTTAATGTATTGAATATTCTTATCTTAAAGTATTTGCTCAGATTACAAGATAAAGACATGAGAAACTGATCAAACAATCTAAGCACACACTGTTCATTTTGATGATTTAATATAGATTAGAATAGTTATCCTACCATATATCATATGTATTCTTATTCCTTCTGTATTCTCCTTTCTCCCTTTCTAGTTGTTATTCCCTTTTGAGCATTTTCTTCCACTTTTGGTTTCACAATGCTTGTTATACATCTTGGATCTTATTTACTCATTTAGACTTTTACACTAAGTACACAATATGATGATTACACATGAGTGTCTGATTAATTTCATTTATGAGAATGGTCTCTAGTTGTATCAATTTACCTGTAAGAGCCTCTCGTTTGACCTTCTCGATAGCTGAGCAGTACACCATTGTAGAAAAATACCACATCTTTTTATCTAATCCTTGGTTGATGGACATTTTGATTGTTTACAAGATTTGACTATTATAAATTTCATTGCTATAAACATGAGTGCTAGGACCAAACACCTAACACCCAAAGTGAAGCCAGGAAAGGTTTATTTAACTTACAGTTTCTGGAGATTTCAGTCCATAATCAGCTGGTTCCAAGACAGGGTGGCATGGCACTGGGGCAACATTTCAAGGCAGCAGCCACAGCAAAAGAGTTACTTCTTCTCCTCCCTTATATTGTATACAGGCCATCCCCACCCGCTTCAGAAGGGTGGGTGTAGCACACATAAAATCTCCTTGTCCTCCTTTGCACAGGATGAGGATATTTACAAAGTAAGAATCAGGGCTCAGTGCTGAGTATCTCCATTAAACTTCTAAACTGCTCAAATGACACAACGTATCAACCATAAGAATCTACCCCTTGTCAACTTGGCAATGAAACATACATCTTTAAATCATTCTCCAGATACAAAGGCAGGTTTATTCTTAACATTTTGCAACTTGAACACTGTAACACAGCCTAACAATCCTTAAGAACCAGTATTGTCTATCGACATTATATTACATTAGAAACACAACATTTTGTCCTTGCCCCCCCCATACACTCATGTGCATCCATTTATGCAAAAGGCACTTAGTCCATCTGCAAGATTGCAAAAGTCCTAGCAGTTTCAGCATTGCTGAGAAGTCCAAGTCCCAAGTCTCTGAAATGTAAGGCAAACTCTTAGCTGCAAGCCCCTGTGCAAATGAAAACAAAGTTAAACACTTCCAACATGCAATGGCACAAGATAGACATTACCATTCCAAAAGCTACAAACAGGGGAATACAAAGCCTTGGAACCAAAACAAATCCAAAATCCAGCAGGACAAATGTTACATCCTGTAGTTGCATGTCCAGCATCTGAAGCAATCTGTGGCACATTGTGAGCTCCAAATGTATTGAATATTGTTATCTTAAATGTATTTCCTCAGATTGCAAGATAAAGACATGAGAAATTGATCAAACAATCTAAGCACAAACTGTTCATTTTGATGAACTAATAGAGATTAGTAGAATAGTTATCCTATCATATATCATATGTATTCTTATTCCTTCTGTATTCGCCTTTCCCCCTTTCTAAGTGTTATTTACTTTTGAGCACTTTCTTCCTCTTTTGCTTACACCATATTTGTAATTCATCTTGGATCTTATTTACTCATTTACATTTTTATACTAGGTACACAATATGATGATTATACATGAGTGTCTGATTAATTTCACTCAAGAGAATGATCTCTAGTTGCATCAATTTACCTGTAAAAGCATGTATATCACTGTAGTATGATTTTTTCAGTTCTTCTGGGAAAATACCCAAAAGTATAATAGCTTCATGGAATGGGACCTACAATCCTAGTTTTTTGAGGACTCCTACACTGTTTGCCACAGTGGTTGTACCAGTCTACACTCCCACAAATAGTAGAGAAGGGTTTCTTTTTTTCCCAAAGCCCCAGCAGCATTCATTATTGGTTGATTTCTTGTTAACAGTCATTCTTTCTGAAATGAGATGGCATCTCAATGTTATTTTAATTTGCATTTATCTAATGACCAGTAATGACCAATGTTCAAATATTTTTTCATATATTTATTGCCATTTGTATTACTTTGTCTGACAAGTGAGTATTTATCTCAGATGCCCATTTTTGGATTGGGTCATTGAATTTGGGAGGCCTTATTTTTTTATTTTTATATGTGCTACATAGAAGTCCTTTGAGGGACAGTTGGTTAAATTTTTTCCCATTCTCTGGGTTGTCTTTTCACTCTGCTGATGATTTCTTTGAGGTGCAAAAACTTTTTAATAAGCTGAGATCCAAGTCATTGATTCCTTGAAGTACTTCTCATATATTTTGTGTTTTGTTCATTAGCTATCTGCCTACCTCTATGTCTTCAGGATTTCTACCTACTTTGTCTTCCAGCAGTTTAAATGTTTCTGCTTTAGTATTTAGATCCTGATTCGTTTTGACTTTAGTTTAGTGCAAATTGATAGACATGGGTCGAGTTTTAGTCTTTGACATGTAGTAAGCCAGTTTTTCCAGCACCATTTATTGAAGAGGCTTTCTTCCAGTGACCACGTTTGGCCCCTTCGTTAAAGACAAGGTGTCTGGGTGTGTTTAGAGCTGTGTCTGTATCCTCCAGTCTCTTCAACTCTTCCTCAGTTCTGTTTTTTGTTTGTTTTTTTGTTTTGTTTTGTTTCTTTGTTTCTTTGTGGCATTACCATGCTGATTTTATCACAGTAACTTTGTAGTATAACGTCAATTCGGGGGTTGTAATGACTCCTGCCTTGTCTTTGTTGCCCAGGAATGTCCTTACTTTCTAGTTCTCTTCTGTTTCCACATGAATTTTAGGAATGTTTTCTCTAGATCAGTGAGGTATATTAGTCGTATTTTGATGGGAATTACATTAAACCTCTATAACAGTTTGAGGAGTATGGTCATTTTCATTATGTTGGTTCTTCCTGTCCAAGAAAAAAGAATATCTTTCCATTTTCTCATATATTCTTTGATCTCTTTTGGCAGAGTACTGTAATTCTCAATATATAGTTCTTTTACTTCCTTTGATAGAGTAAAGCCTCAGTCTTTCTTTGTTTTTCTTTTTTGAAGCTATTGTTAAAGGTATCATTGCTATAATTTCTGCCTCAGTGAGTCTGTTATTTGTATAAGGGAATGCCATTGATTTTTGAGTGCTAACTTTGTATCAAGCTTCACTGCTGAATTTGTTTTTTAAATCTAGTAATCTTTTGATGCAGTTTTTGGCATCTTTATGTAGAGTATCATGTCATCTGTGAATAATGATAATTTAACTTCTTCCTTTCCTATCCTTATTTCTTTTATATCTCTCACATCTAACTGCTTTGGCTGTTTTCAGAACTATATTGAATAAAAGTATTGATAGTGGACATCGTTGTCTTGTTCCTGATTTTACAGTGAAAGCTTTCAGTGCTTGTTCATTTAGTATGATGTTGGCTGTAGGTTTTTCATAGATGGCTTTTGTCAGATTAAGGTGGAGACCAATTAGTCTGATTTTCTATATGGTTTTTATCATGAATGAGTGTTGGACTTAATCAAAAGCTTTTCTCCATCTATTGAGATGATCATGTGATTTTTCTCTTTGGCTCTGTTAAAATGGTGTATTACATTTATTGATTTGTGTATTTTTTTGATTTGCATATATTGAACCATCCTTGCATTCCTGGGATGAATCCCACTTGGTTGAGGTGTATAATCTTCTTGATGATTTGGTGCATTTCACTTACTAGTATTTTATTGAGGATTTTTGCATCTATATTCATTAGGGAGATTGGCCTGCATTTCTCTTTTTTGGCTGGGTGTTTTTCTGGTTTTGGTATCAAGATAATACTTGACTCTAGGAAAGAGTTAGGGAGAGCTGCTTTCCTTTAGATTTCATTAAACAGTTGGTGGATGATTGGTCTTCAAACTTCTCTAAATTTCCTGTAGATTTCAGTCTTGAATCCATCAGGACCTGGTCTTTTCTTTGTTGGTAATGTCTCAATTATGTTTTCAATTTCACTAATTGATATTGGCTTATTCATAATTTTATCCCTTCTTGCTTCAGTTTTGGTAATTCATACATTTCTAGGAATCTGCCCATTTCTCCTGTGCTTTCCATCTGATGTGAGTAAAGATTTTCTAACTAGATATGGCTGAGCTTCTGAATATCCACAAGATCTGTCATGATTTCACCCTTTTAATTTCCCAAGGCATGAATTTGAATTTTTTCTTTTTTGTTTTTGATAATTTTGTTTTTGATAATTGGTAGTTTTTCAAATTTATTTATTCTTTAAAAGAACCAACTCTTCATTAATTCTTTGTATTGTTTTCTTAGTCTCTTTTTCATTAATTGATGTTCCAATATTTATAATTTCCTCCCTTTTGTGGGATTTTGACTTGCTCTTCATTTTCTAGAAGCTCAATGTGTAACATTAGACTGTTTCTTTTTGCTTTTTGTTTTCCTCATATGTGAATTCACCACTATAAATTTCCCTCCTAGGATTGCTTTCATTGCATCCCACAGTTTCCAGTATGTTGCATTTGCACTTTCATTCTTTAATTTCATCTGTGACCTATGGTTGTTCAGGAAGATGTTAGTTAATTTATATGTGTTTATTGAATTTTTGCAGTTTTTTTGCCATTAATTTTCAATTCCATTTCACTATTGTCAGAAAATATGCATGAAATAATTTTCAGGCCTGGCACAAGCTGATGCCATGCACAGCGAACATGAGATAGCTGTGCATCTTGGGATGCCATGTGCAACCTGGCAGAAACTCACGCCATGGCTGCCAAGAACCCTGGATATTTGGAGAATCCCAGTGGTCCTGCCTGGGCTCCATCCAGTAACCCCCTAGTAGCAGAAAAGCCACAGCTCTGGGCCTGGTCCAAGCTGAAGGCATGCACAGTGAATTTCCCATAGCATTGGAGCCTTGTAACCCTGCATGGTACCTTGTGGGACTCTGCCCTGCATCCTCAAATAGCTGGAGAGCCTTGGCATACAAAGTGTAGTAAGCTAAAGGTTTACGGTGCCTTCAAGTACTCCTAGGTATCTGATAAGACCTGCCTAACACCCTGTCTCAACTGAGGAAGCTCCCTGAAGTACAGACACTCATCCCCAACCCAGGAAACAACTGAGACTTGGAATTTAGCTGCCACAGAGGAATACAGGAAATTGACAAAACAAAAGAGCAAAATGCAATCTTGCACCTCCAGTCCTTCCCAAACAAGCCAAAGAGACACAGACATAGAAGAAAATATGAGCCACACACCTGAAACTTCTGAAATGATAGCAACTGAAGTAAGCAAACAACTCCATGAAGCTGTAAAGGAACTGAGATTAGAAATAATCTCCCAGGTAAAACGAGAAATGATAAATGTAATGAAAGAAATGTTAAACACATCTAAAGAAGATATAGTTAAAAAAATAGAGGAGCACTGCAAAAGGATGGAAACCTTGAATGAACAATACAAGAAGGAAATAGAATGCATGAAACAGACTCAAAGAGATATCTAGGAAATTAAAAATGCCATCAAAAGTTAGCAAAACTACCTCAATGAATGTGAAGATAGACTTTCAGACCTTAAAGACAAGATGGCAGCAGAGAGCAAGAAAGGAAAGATCTTTTAAAAATAACAAGGAATCAGGAAATAACAGTTCAAAAGTTGCAAGATGATGCAACAAAAAACAATATAAGATTGCTAGGTGTAAATGAAAAAGAAGGAGACAACAAAAATGATATAAACCAAGAATGATCAAAAAAGATAAAGAAGGTCATTACATACTGGTTAGAGGAAAACTCCAAGAGGAAGAAATAACAATGTTAAATATATGTGCACCAAATATGGGAGCACCCAACTATGTAAAATAAATATTAAAAGAAATGAAAACTCAAATAAGCAATAACACAATTGTAATGGGAGACCTTAATATACCCTTGACACAAAGAGACAGACCAACTAGACAGAAAATCAACAAGGAAATAACAGAACTGAATCTAACTTGTGAACAAATGGACCTAGTAGATGTGCACAGAGTATTCCACCCACCAGCATCAGAATATACATTCTTCTCAGCTTCACATGGGACATTCTCTAGAATAGACCATACACTAGACCATAGAACATGCTTAAGTAAATGCAAAGGAATCAAAATTACCCCATGCATACTATTTGCTCACAGTGACATCAAATTGGAAATTAACCACAAAAGGAAGTGCAAAGGCTTTGTAAACACATGGAAATTAAATAGTACACTCCTGAACAATCATTGGGTCACAAAGGAAGTAAAGAAGAAATTAAACAATATCAACAAGCAAATGAAATTACAAATATAACTTACCGGTATCTGTGGGATGCAATGAAAGCAGTCCCCAGAGTTAAATTCATTGTGGTGAATTCCCACATCAGGAAAATGGAATGAATACAAATAAATAATCTGATGCTACACCTAAAACATCTAGAAAAAGAAGAGCAAGTCAAATCCCAAAGCCAAAAGAAGGGAGGAAATTAGAAAGATCATAGGAAAAATTAATGCAATTGAGACTAAGAAAACAATACAAAGAATCAGTGAAACAAAGAGTTGGGTCTTTGAAAGAGTAAGTAAAATCAATAAACCCCAGCCAACTTTATTTTAAAAAGTAAAGGAAAATCTTAAACTGGAATAAGGAATGAAAAGGGCGAAATCAGTACACTGTGTGGAAATACAGACTCATGAATACATACTTTGAAAATCTTTACTTTCATATGTTCAAAACACAGAAGAAATGGACAGATTCTAGAAGTATGTGAATTACCAAAGCTGGATTAGGAATATGTAAAACTTCTGAGTAACCCTATTTCAGTTAAGGAAATTGAAAATCTAATTAGAATGTTACCGACAAAGAAAAGTCTGTCCTGATGGATTCACAGAGGAGTTCTACAAGAAATTCAAGGAAAACTAAATGGCAACACTCCATAAACTCTTAAATTAAATGGAAAAGGAATCAAATCTCCATAACTCATTTCTGGAAGAAAGTATTGCCCTACTATTAAAACCAGAGAAAAACTCAACCATAAAAGAGAGCTATAGGCCAATCTCCCTAATGAAAATTGATGCATGAATTCTCAATAAAATACTCACAAACAGAATGCAGCATGTCCTCAGGAAGATTATACACCACAACCAAGTGGGAGTAATACCAGGAATGCAAGGATAGTTCAACATATGCAAATCAATAAATGTAATACACCATATCAATAGAGTAAAAAATAACAATCACATGATCATCTCAATAGATACAGAAAAAGCCTTGGATAAAGTCCAACACTCATTTGTGATAAGAACCCTCCAGAAAATTGAAATAGATGGTCTTTACCTCAATCTGATAAAAGCCATCTATGACAAACCAACAGCCAGCATCACATTAAATGGTCAAAAACTGAAAACTTTTACTCTAAAATTGGGAACAAGACAAGGATGCTCATCATCACCACTCCTATTCTATATAGTGCTGGAAACATTAGCCTGAGCATTAGAGAAAACAGAGCAATAAAAGGAATAAGAATAGGAGAGGAAGAAGTTAAAATATCATTACTTGTGAATGACAGGATACTTTAAATAGAAGAACCCCAAAACTCCATTGAAAGACTTCGAGATGTAATAACCAAATTCAGTAGCATAGCTGGATACAAAGTCAGCACTCAAAACTCAATAGCATTCCTGTACACAAACAACAAACTCACTGAGATGGACATAAGAGAAACCACACGCTTCACAACAGCATCTAAAAAAATGAAATACTTAGGAATCAATCTAACAAAGGAAGCAAAAGATCTATTCAATGAAAATTACATTACTCTGAAAAAAGAAATCAAAGAGGATTTCAGAATATGGAAAGACATTCCTTGTTCATGGATAGGAAGAACAAACATTGTGAAAATGGCCATTCTTCTAAAATTGTTATACTTGTTTAATGCATTTACAATCAATATTCCATTAGAATACCTCACAGATCTAGAGAAATCATTCCTAACATTCATCTGGAACCAGAAGAGACCTAGAATAGCAAAGGAAATTCTGGGCAACAAAGGCTGGGCAGGAGGCATGACAATCCCAGACTTGAAATCACATTAGAAAGCTACTGTAATAAAATGAACATGGTACTGGAATCAAAACAGACCAGAGAATCAATGGAATAGTTTAGAAGACACAACTACAAATACACTTAGCAACCTTATCTTTGAAAAAGCGATCAAACATGTTCACTGGAAGAAAGATAGCCTCTTAAATAAATGATGATGGAAAAACTGGCTTTCCATTTGCTGAAAACTGAAACTAGACTCAAGCCTATCAACAGACACTAAACTAAAGTCAAAATGGTTCAAAGATCTAAACATTAAAACAGAAACATTAAATCTGCCCAAAGGCAAAGTAAGTAGAAATCTTCATGATGTATGGGTAGGCAGAGAATTCATGAGCAAACATTAGACTGCATGGGAAATACTTCCCAAAACAACTGGGATCTCATTTTATTAAAAAGTTTTAGCATGTCAAAAGAAACCTCCAACACAGTGAAAAGAACACCCATGAATTGTGAAAAAATCTTAGTCAATTGTCCTTCAGACAAAGGTCTTCTATCTAGAAATATAAAGAATTTAAAAAAATAAGGCCCTTGAAATTAAAAGACCAAATCCAGATATGGGCATCTGAGATGAAAACACACTTCTCAACTGAAGAAATATGAATGGTAAATAAATACAAGAAAAAATGTTCAGAATCATTGGTCATTAGAGAAATGCAAATTAAAACAACTCTGAGATTCCATCCCACTCCAGAAAGAATGGCCAGGATCAAGAAAACCACCAACGATAAATGCTGGAGAGGCTGTGGGAGGAAAAGGAACCCTTCTCCACTGTTGGTGGGAGTGTAGACTAGTGCATCCACTGTAGAAATCAGTCTGGAGGTTCCTCAAAAAGCTAGAATTGGAAGTCCCATTTGATCCAGCTATTCCACTTATGGGCATACTCCCAGAAGAAGTGAAATCATGATGCCACAGTGATATATGTGCACCCACGTTTATAGCAGCACAATTTGTAATAGCCAAATCTTGGAAACCACCCAAATGTCCATCAATTAAGAAATGGATAAAAAAGATGTGGTACTTTTGTACAATGGAGTACTATTCAGCTATAAAGAAGGATCACATTGAGGCTTTTATAGGTAAATAGATATGACTTGAGACCACACTCATAAGTGAAATAAATCAAACTCACATGTGTAAATGCCTCATCATTTCCCTGTAGTAAGAAACTGAAAGACACAATAAGATACAAAATCCCCAATAAATATGTGGGAAAAGTTCTGAAGTCAAGTATTGCTTTTATTCTTTGATTTGATTGGTTTAAGTGTGTTTTCTACTATTTGATTGCAATATGTGAGAAGATAGGAACAGTTTTTTTTTGAAGAAAATAAAGGACATTAAGGTATCCATTGTTGATTTCTTGTTATCTGATTTGAAGGCCTGTAATGCTTTCACTCTTTTATCTGGTTTTATGTTATTTTGTTTTGTTTGAGTTTATTGTGTGTGAATGTATGAACAACCATTTCAAAGAAAACAAGAGACAATAGGGTAGCCATTGTTAATCTCCTATTGTTATGTTTTGAAGACCTGTATTGCTTGCAGTGTTCTGTTCTGAAATCCTTTGTTGGGTTTAACTCTGTTCTGTTTTGCTTTGTTTTGCTTCATTTTTATTTGTTTTGTTTTGCTTTGTTTTATTCTCTTTAAAATAAAGAAAAAATGTGCACACCCACACACACAAAAGAAATTGGTGATGGAAAACTACTACAAAAGGTGTTTGCTCAAAGTTAGAGGTGGCTAGGAATCTGCAATTGGGCTCAGAAGATTTTAGGGTAAGGAAATTCCATGGATAAAGATCAGTAGATAAAGCTTGTTTAGAATGATTAAAGGTACGTATTGCAGAATGTGGATACCCTGTAGATCAGGGCAGGTTGGAAAATATTTAATCTTCACAAGTTCACTGGCAGTTCCCATGAGAGTAAATATTCTGCACTTTGTTCATGTGATGGGATTATACATAGGCTAAAGTCAAAGTTCAAAGCTGAGTGTGCTTGTTTCATTGCCAATCACCAAGCTGGAATGGGAACTGGACTCCTTTAACGCTGGTGTTGCCCAAGAGGACCTTCTACTGGCTGGAGGTCTTGTCCCACCTCCTTCCCCAGAACATACATATTCCAGGGTTTCTCACTGATTTACAAATAGTGGAGGTCTGCTGGTGCCTCCCTGAAAATTCAAAGGCAAGTTTGGAGCAAAAACTGACAATGGACCTGATCTGGAACTTTTCCATGGAAACCTGGGCTTTCCTGGCTCTCAGTCTCCTGCTTCTCTATGTGTGAGTAATTGTCCATGCTCCTGTTCTCTCTTTTGCTATTTCCCTATGCTGATATTTTGAATCCTATTTCCATTTTCCAATTTCTATGTCTGCAAGGAAATGAACAAGAGTGTTCCAAGTGTGACATGATTGACTCTCAGTTTGAACCTAGAATAATGAATCATAAGCCTGCAGACTACTGATATCATGTGAAGTGGGAATCTCACTTCTGTTCAAAGATTTAGAAATTCTAGAATGGACCATTTGCTGTGTGATGTCCAAGAACCTTTGCCTTGCTTATTCTTTCTTTTGGGAGAGATGGGTGGAAGTCTTGTGTGCCATGGATTTGGGTTTTTCCTCTTCTCTTCCATCCTGAACCCACAGAATGCTGTACACAAGACTTCTTTTTGTTTATTTTAAAGAAAATAAGACAAAACAAAACAAAACAGAATGAAAAAAGCAAAAGAAAACAGAATAGAGTCAAACATGATATAGCATTTCAAAGCAGAACATTGCAAGCTATACAGGTTTTCAAAACATAACAACAGGAGATTAACAATGGTCACCCTAGTTCTCTTGCTTTCTTCAAAATGGTTGTTCTTCCATTTACAGACAATAAACTCAAACTAAAAAAAGTAGTATAAAGCCAGATAAAAGAGAATAGCATTACAGTTCTTCAAGTTGGATAAGAAGAAATGAGCAATGGCTACTATAGTGTCTCATTTTTCAAAAGAGCTGTTCTAATTTTCTCGCTTATTGCTTTCAAATAGTAGGAAAGCGTCTTAAACCAATCAAATCAAAGAATAAAAGCACCATTGGATTTCAGAACCATTTCTCCATATTTATCAGGAATTTTGTATCTTAT
>RJWT010003213.1:0-37372 GCA_004365215.1 Cuniculus paca | reverse complement strand
TCTGCTGAGCCTAAGTCTCATGTTGGGTACTTTTAACTTTAGGCTCTTCCCATAGGCATGGGACATGGAGCTCTATAGCAGTCATGTGGTGCCTGCCTTTTCCTCCAGGCCTTCTTGATAACTGTGAGGGGAGATTTCTGGTGTAACCAGGCATTTAGGAGGCAGTCTGTGTCTAGAGCAGGACAACGCTAAAATTAGCCATAAAAGTTTCACCCAGCTCTTCATTTGAATATGTAAGGAAATACAGGACCTGACAAATGCCCAGGTTAGATTGAGTTTAGAGTGGGTCCTGCATTAGAACCAGGTCTCTGACCTTCAACCCAGTGCTTTCTGGACCCTGAGCCCTACCTCTATCTCAGGGAGTGGTGTCAGCCCTCAATCCACAGATGTTCCATTCGTGCCACCCTCAGCCATCGTGGAAGCTCTGTAGTAAATGTGATGTGGAGGCCACCCCCTCCATGCTGGAGGCAGAGGATGGCAAAGTACTCAGAGGCACCCCCAGCTGGTTGCCTGAGCCTGGAGGGTCCAGGGTGATCACCTTTCTTCTAATGCAAGTGGGTCAGACGTGTGAGATTATAGGTTTGGGACCTGTCTTCCATGAAAGGAAAAGGGGAATCAGAACTGCATTCCTGGCTTCATTAAATGTCCCCATGTTTTATCTTTCCTCTCCTCTCTATTAAAACTATTAGCCCGGTCTCTGGCTCAAAGGCTGTGCCTCAAGCAAGGCCCCTTGGGGCTATGGCCCTGGCAAGTGAAAGCTGGCATCTTCCAGGCTGAATTCTCCAGGGCAGCAGCTCCCCACAGGTGGCTATTGAGGCAAGGGCTGAATGCATTACAAAGCCTTGGTGATAATGAAGGGGCATAGAAACCTGGAGTTCTGAAGCTCTTTTTTTCAGGGGTTTCTGAGTATTTTTGTTTTAACTTTAGTGTGCCGGGAGGGGAGGGTTTTGGTGAAAATTGAAGGAAAACCTTTCCAAACAGAAATTCTGTATCAGATGACTGTTTTCCTCCTTGGGGAAGATGCAAGGACAGCCAAGAAATAATAAAGCATGGGGAGTCAGGTGGTAGATAAGATGGCTGGAAGTCAGTGCTAACAAGGTGGGGTCAGGACCGCGTGTGAGTGTTGGAATGGATCCAGGCCTCTGGAAGTTGCTGACTGCTCAGGCTGCAGGCCCCACCCCCTGGAGCACACCTCTGAATACCTCCTATCCAGCAGAGGAGCCCTCAAATCAAGTGAGCTGCACAAACTCGAAAGTCCCAAGGACCAATGCTTTCTTCCAGACTTACTTTCTTTGCTAGGACTGAAACTATCCCTGCCTTGTGAGGCTTACGTTCTATACTGGAGGAGTGGGGAAGCACGAGTAAAATATACCATGTTTATCAGCTGTGTGTCACTCTAATGAGATACCTGTGATAAGCTGCTTTAGGAAGAGGTTTAGTGAGCTCGCCTGCATTAACTTAGTTCTGGTCTGAGACTGTCGCAGATGGTGGGAGCAAATGCTGGAGCAAGTGATCATGTCTTGAGCCAGGAAGTAGAGAGGACTGGGTAAGGCCGATTTCTTGCTTTTATAACATCCTTCTTGGAGAACAGCCAAGGAGTCTGTGGAAGCTACCTCCCACAGAGCCACCTTCTGAGAGCACGGGCCCGTTGGCCTGAGCACCTCCCACCAGGCGCCACCTCCCACAGGTTCCACCACCTCCCAGTAGCTCCTGCCTGAAGACCACGTCTGCAATCACAGTGGACTCTGTGGTGACTCAGAAGCCACACTCAACCCCCAGCATGTGTAGCGTAGCAGGTGGTGTCTGTGGAGGAACAAGTAGAATACTTGAGGAATTGGTCATCTCCGTGTCTGTAGGCCGCTCCTATTTGCAGGCAGTTCTGAGATTATCTGTCACCATTGTAGAGATAATCTGGGCTAACTTCCCAGACATTTTGCATGACACTGGGCAGGAGCACTTCCAATTTAGCTCACTTCCATTCCTGTCTTCATTAACAAGGAATCTGGAGGCTTAGGAAAAGACTCTGAGATTTGTCCCTAAGACAGCAGTCACATGAATAGTTAGGCAGTGTGTTTCTTAATCCTAATACCACCTTTCATGTGCGTGAGTATATTAACTATTGCAAATTTCTCATGTATCTATTTTTAGTCTCATGCTCTATGAGGCAGGAAGAGTGGATACTGAGATACAGAGTTGGAAATGCGTGAGCATGGCGAGTATTACAGTGTTTAACAGTGGGTATGGCACAAGTTGTCCAATCAGAGCAGTGGCCATCATGAGACCTCACTGAAAATTCACCCTGTGTGTGATGTATTCACTTTGCAAGCTGATTTTTGCAGGCAGTAGCAATGTCACAGAAGTAATAGTGTTGATATAGGAGAAATACAACTCCTGACCTGTTAGATATCAAATGTGCCGACTTTGCCATCTCATGACATTGAAGGATGAAGTCATGAACCAAAGGAGAAAATTAAGAGCGTTTCATTGGCAATAAGGGGGAGAAGGATTGCTCCTGGATTTCCAGGAGGGGTCTGTCCTGAGTGGGTGACTACTGAGGCCTTTTGTCAGGAGCAATTTACACAGCAGTTATAACCTGGGTACA
The DNA here is from genome assembly GCA_004365215.1 of Cuniculus paca. NCBI lineage: Eukaryota > Metazoa > Chordata > Mammalia > Rodentia > Cuniculidae > Cuniculus > Cuniculus paca. The sequence goes on along the minus strand of RJWT010003213.1, from coordinate 34,770 downwards.
ACATGGGTCAAATTACAATCAACCTGTAGGATTGCACGTATAGCTAGTATTGATCCAATAGGGAAGTGAGTCATATAGCAGGGATATATGGAAAGAGCAAAGGAATTCTGGGGGAAGGAATGGATCCAGATGCTCTGTCATTCACTTGGTGACTGATGCTTATCTGGATTTGATGGAGGTGCTAATTACAGTGTAATCTCAAGTTGCTGTTTATCCCTTAGGGAAGCATGCAGGCGTCTTCATCCTGAGGCCTGGCCTTCCTCAGAGGCACCTCCAGCCATAATTCTAATGTCTTCATTTTTCATGCTGGCTTCCTTAAGGGCCCAGTCCCTCTCTGACTATAAATTAATTTCTATCTAACACAGTTGCCTATGAGTGTAGCCTTTCACACCCATTACTTTAAAAGTCAGTACTATACTGGGTCATATGCAAAGGCATATATGATAGTTTTAATTTAAAAAAAAATAAATCAGGCTCTTTGATTTGACTCGAGAACAGGAGCACAGAGGGCTTGGGAGGTCCCTCGGTGCTCTTATACTGTCACGAGAGCTAGGGTAGGTTTCATATTTACCAGGCTCTAACGAAGCCAAGTATTTGTATGCTATGCACTGGTTTTAGCATTTTCAGCATCATCATTACTACTGCAAATGACACAGACCTGAGGTAATGTGCCCAAGATCCCAAGCTTAGTTCTGGCTCTTTCCAAAAATTATGTTCTCAACCACTATCTTATGTTCACTATAGGATTAGCTAGGCTTCACAGGGATTTTTAGAAAATTAGAAATTCTTAGGATTATGAATTCATAAGAACATATGTCCTCGACTTTTTTTCCTTTTTCTTTTTTGTTAGAAATTGCTGCCTTTTGCATTTGCTTGCCCTTTTAACATTATGATTGCATCATTGATAAATATAAATGTTAGCAGGAGTCTCACAAGGCTATGCAATTTTACTCCATTTTTCCCATTTTAACCATTTAAAAAGGATTTATATTACAATTGGGTTTCTCAATTCAGTAAAAATTTTTTTAACTCCAAAAGACCTGAAATTGTGTTGATCCCTCAAGTTACTGGTAGACTCTGTGTTTTTAGGTTAGAATTCCTTTAGGACTATTTCCCCGACATTTACTTGTGTTGTGTACTTCAGTTTTGTGTCATGGGGCAAAATTGATTGTTTAATGGGAACTTTATTAAATCTATCAGACTTACAAAAATCAACTCTCTCTTCTGTCTTTGGTGATAATTATATGAGGAGTCAGCCTATTATAATGTTTTCACAGACTGGTTAGAGTCAGCCAGGGTGAGCTTGAACAAGGGATTCTAGGAGGCGTATTTAAGAGGCTGCAGACTGCTCGGAGTGACCAGTGGGGAGGGTGTCTTGTTCCCTCCAAATCTGGATTCCAGCTGCTGCTTTCCATCATTCTGGGAACTGTATTGCACTTGCCAAGTTCATGGCACCCCCTCGTGGTGCAAGGGACACATCACAACGGGGGAAAGCAAAAAGACTATAGCAAGCTTAAATAAGAGGCTCTGCATTTAGCTATGATCTTACTGTTCTTCCCATTTATAAAACTCCAAATGAATAAAATCTTTTTTGTTTTAAATTTATCTGTGACTGTTTGTATCATATTCAATGCTAAGTATTTGGAGGTAGAAACAAATCAGAAAAGCAAGCACAAACAATTCAATGACAAGTCCTACATGACTCTTAAAAATACTTTGTTATTTTTTATTACAAGAGTGATACATGCAGTCTGGAAAGAATACAAAGAAATATTTACAACCAATGACCCACATAGAATACCTCTATTATTATTTTGATGTATTCTTCTGCTGTTTTTTTCAAGGTCTTTAGACTTTTAGATCAAAAAGTACACATCCCTTTTCTTTAAAAAAAAAACATGTAATTTTATTCATGTAATTACATTCATAAGCTTCTTTTTGTGTCACAAAGTTGTACCCTTCAGCATTGCTAGTGGTTGCTTGTATGCTATGCACTGGTTTAGCATTTTCAACATTATCATTACTGTTATTTTGTACACACCACCATTTACAAACATGACACCATGCCTGCCGCCTTCTGCATTACTGTCTTTATCTCCTTAGGGTCAGTTGGTCCAAATAGAATGGCTGAATTAAAAGGACATACAAAAGAATGAAAGCATTATAGGACTTCAAAACAAGATGATAGGAAATCAACAATGGCTACCATAATGTCTCATTTTCTTCAAAATAGCTGTCTTGTAATGCTTTCCTTCTTTTGTTTTGATTGGTTTTGTTGTTTTGTTTGATTTTATTGTGTGTGATGGTATGGACATCTGTTTTGAAGAAAACAGACATTATGGTACCCATTGTTGATTTCCTGTTGTCTTGTTTTGAAGTCCTGTATTGCTTGCATTGTTCTATTCTGATTTGCTTTATTCTGTTTTGTTCTCTTTAAAATAAAAATATAATAAAGTAAAATGTCAATCTAAAAAAGGGCATATAAAATTTTAAGGCTTTTGGTATTTATTATTTGTTCATTTGTTAAACTGCAGCATTTCTTTGATGATGCAGTTAAGGGGAGAAAGGCTTCAAATTCCTATCATTTTCATGGTTAGTCTCTGTCAGGAATAGTACATAGTGCTTTACATACCTCAATCTCATTTAATCCTTCCAACAACCTATTATTACCTATTGTTATCCTTCTACTGCATTTGAGTAAAGTTGAGTTTGAGGAAACTAAATAGTTATTACGTGACTTCAAAAGTCAGAAGAGAATACAGTTTTCAGAAATTTAATAAAAAGTAGCATTTGACATTCCTCAAGCCTTGAACTAAGTGGAAACTAATACTGAAATTTCTCCACTGATAAATTTAAAAATATGTAGGCAGTAAAAGAAGAGGGGATGAAAAGAAAGTATGCTGCTCTATCCTTTGTTGAAAAACTTGAATAATCATCTAAGGGAAGTCCCTGGCAAACAGGTCTTCATGTTAGAAGGCACCATGGTAGACATCAGTACAGCTCAAGAGCACTTCTTCCACGAAGGTGTTTTCAGAGTGTCATAGTTTGTTTTAGTTTTGTTTTTTTGGTTTTTTTTTTTTTTTTGGTAAATGCATTTTATTTAGCCTCAGTGAATCAAACTGGTTTCAAGCACTGGTTATATAGTGTATGCAAACACGATGCACTTACCTAGTCAAAAGTCAACTCGGGGAATCTCCAATTTCTGAACCAAACCAGAAGTAAACCTTTAAGTTTAAACTTTTGAAATTTTAGCAGTCACAGTTCTTTGCAGCTTACTTTTCATAGTTGCTCACTACAGACCTTCATGTTACTTTTGCCACTTTCACCTAGTATTTTTCTCTTTATATCGTGAGACAATTATCTTTGTTATTGAAAGTTCAGAAATAGCCAAAGCAAAAGAAGATAAATAAAGCTTGCTTATCATTCATGTGCCAATAAATGTTGAATGTGTGTTGGTCACTTTTGGTTCACACTGTGTGTCTGTATGTTAGTAGCCATTTGCCCAGTATTTGCCTGGTCAACTCTTCTTACACTCATCAACACTGAGCAGGTAGCTCAGTAGTGCAGCCCTTGCCTAGCAGGTGTGAGGCCCCAGTTTAGATCCCCAACACTGAAAAGACAAATGAAAACATTGAACCTTTCTCCTTCCCTTTCAAGGAAGATCTCAGGTACCATTCAGCGTAATAGAAACATCTGTAGTTTCTTTTGCCATTTCCCTCTATAAGTGTTGGAATTTATTAAGCATCTTTGAAAAAAGCAGCATCCTTCTTTTAATTTTTGTAACATTGTTGGTTTTGGCGCTCCAGCTCTGTCCTTGAGGTAGTAGGTGGCTCTTCTGCATTTTTCTGGTTAACATTCCCTTAATTTTGATATAACTTCTGTATGTTTAATTAGCTGCTTGGTTATTACTAGAATTAATAATCATGTAGTTTATCAAAGATAGCTTTCTCACCACTCTTTGAGTTTTAGGAATCATTTATTTTGTAGTCAAAGGCATAAACCAGGCTTCTAAGTTCTATACACTTGATGTGGGAGAAGCCTGAAAAAAACCAATTTTCTTTCTTTACTTTCTTACTCTTGGGCTCAAAACCTTTTTCACACAGACCCATGGGGATGAGTTTCCTCTTGGAGTCTTGAGCAAGTCCTTCCGTGACTATGGAGACTGTCTTGGTTATTTTTTTTCTCGTTACTGAGACAATCTGATGCCCAAAATTGAAGGAAAGGTTTATTTAGCTCATCATTTGTGGGTGGCGCATGGCAGAGGAGCAGCAGTTCATGGAGGTAGAAGACAACAAAAGCAACAACAGCAAAAAGGGAGGAGCATGCAGAAAAGACTTCCCATCCCTTATATTGTATGTAGGCCACCCCTACCCTAGGGTGGGTGTAGCACTCACATCCATAATCCCAGCACTGAACCATGAATCAGTCACAAATTCTAGAAGCCTGGTCCCATGACTGCATGAGGCTTTAGGGGGACATCCAGACACAAACCGTAACAGAGACTGAAGTTCCTTTGGCCTTGGTTCTTGAGCTTCTTCCCATGCCACCTGTGGCACCTTGCAACAAGGACCCTCTTGCCCCTCAACACCCGGGCCCTTCCCTATTCTGCTAGTGAGAGGCTCTTCCAGCAAAGGCAAGAAAAGGTACAACCCCCACTTGGGGTTGCTCCAATGTTTTGTTGCTCTTACCCCAATTTTCTTGACTCTTGGATGATACGTACCTGAAACATCTGCTACAGCAACTTTCCTTTCCCCCAAGTGCTCCATCCTCTTGGATGAGAGGCATCCTGCAGGGAAAGGCTGGAGTCTCTGTGTCCTTCAGCCGCTTGGATTCCTAGTTGTGTGGGTGCAGGGCTGGGTCTTGGCTCTCTGGCCCATGCACCATCTCCTTATACAGAAAAGTGTGAATTTTGTACCTGCCGTCCTATCCACAGCAGCTCTTCAAATCTGCCATTCTGTCTTTACCTCACACTTTTATTTACGTGTACCTACAGGCGTGTCTTATTTGTGGCCTACTTCAAGGTATTTCTTTCATAGCTGATGAAGCCTATAAACTTTGGAGCAGAGGATCCAAAGGTCCTGCAGCAACCTCACCTTTCCAGCGTGAGTATATTCACCTAGAAAGGGGCTTTTATGAGGTCAGTCTAGCTAATAGTTCTTCTCTTTCCTCCTAAAGGTCCTGTCCAGTTCTTTTATTCTTTTTATTCTTTAAGTGCATTCTGGGTAGACTATTTTAGTATAGTTCTTGTCTGCAAACCTGCCTTTTGGTTTTGGAGCATAGCCACCTGTATTCAAAGATTGTTTTTCTTTTTGTGATTTGTGTCTGAGTGGGAACAGGTTCTAAATAATACAGAGTAGTTCAAAAATAAATAGTTTGCATATACAGTGTAGATATGTGTGTGTGTGTGTGTGTGTGTGTGTGTGTGTGTAGTGTATAAAATGCTGATGTGAATTCTGGATATTGTGTAATTCAATTACAGTGGTATTTAGAGGCTCCTATATGTTGGCAGTATGTATGGGTATATCTGAATGCATATGTAACAATACATAGAGTGAGGATGCCACCTCGGCAGAACTGGGGCAGGAAATTTTCCCTTCTTTAAAACAAAAATATTTTTTGAACTTTTTTTAAAATTAAGTTGTCTAAAAATTAGTGAGCCAAATCAAAGAGAATTAAAATATTTAAATCCTAGCTACAGCATCATAAACTGAAGGCAGGCTGCAGGGCCCCCTAGGTTCAGATATTAGCATATAGGCTCTGAATTATATTGCTGACGTGCTGTTCCTATGCATATCCCTACCGGGTGTGGGATCCTGCTTGGCCCGGGTAGGCAGAGGTGCTTACACTCAAGGGCCTGCTTTTATAGGACAGCTCAGCCAGTGCCAATCAAGATTGTGCCTTGGTCATCACCATCCAGCTGCACTGGGACTAAGGAAGGTGTTTCACACTGGATGGGCAGACTCTGGGAAGTGCTCCATAGCCCTGGGACAGCCTCAGGGACAAAGGTCCATGTGACACTTTCAAAAGATAGGAGGTGAAGTCAGATGCCCCGAGGCAAGGTATTTTGGAGAGAATTCACTGCTAGTTAGGACTTGCTCTCAACCTTCCTTTTGAAAATGTAAGGAAGAAACCGCCACTATTTTTTTCTTTCTTTTGGAAGGAACGGGTAACTCCAATGTGTTTTTATCATGAATAAGTAGATGGTCCACAGGTCAACCTGTTCTTTATTTCTTCATGTTTCACTCCTTTTCTTTTTTTTTTTTTTTTTCTTTCTCTCCTGGTCCGCAGGCTTTGCAGCACATGCTGATCTCTCTTCAGGCAGAACTTGACATTCAAAGGTACTTGATGAAAATCGAATCATCCCAGCGAGTTAGTACTCTACCTTTTCTTTTTCTGCATTGAGTTGCACCTTACCCTGTGCCTTTTTACTCATCTGTGTGTGGCATTCTAATCCATGGTGATGATGAAACCAGATCATCAGTTCTTTCCCATTTGCCCTAAGCCCTATTCAAAACTATCCCACACCAAGTGCCTGCAGCCTTGTGAGACATATGCCCTTTTAAATGATGAGTTGGTATCTGAGTGAACGCTAATTGCATGCTTGCTTTGAAATATTTAATATACTTCCCACAGATGGGTTTGGGATCAGCAGTAAGGCAACAGCAAGTCAGGGATCTTTGCACCGTCATCTGCAAAATGGTCCACTGGAACAAGAGGCCCCATCCTGGCCAGTAACGCAGAACGCTACATCCTTCTAACAGCCCCAGAACCACAGAAGACTTACTTTACTCAGCATCAACACACTTAATACTGGGTCCAGATCATTTTACTGGCAGACACTGTAATAATGATGATGATGGGAACAGACACATTTGTCTAGAACCCGCTGTGTGTCAACACGCTTGTCTAAGTACTTTACAACAGCAGTGGTGGGGTGGACATACAGTGATCCCCATTGGTCGATGAGGAAACTAGGACACAAAAAGTTAAGTAACTTGCCCAAGACCACACAGGTAAGTTTTGGCAGAGCTGAGATTTGACTTCGGGCAACCTGACCCCAGTAAATTGTCAGCTTATTATTTATTTTCCCATAAATCTCAGTGCTTTCTATTTTATATTGAGTTAGCTTAGAATGTTAAACTGGAAGAAATGGGAGAGTCCCCAACCATTCAGCTTGATGTTGGATCCTTGTACCAGGTGACACTGTGGCACAGGGCCACCCCTATCCCTTTTGTCCCCAGAGCATTTCAATTGTCTCCTAAACATGCACATTGTTCTTTATTGTGAGTCCTGAAAATCCCTGTCCATAGTAAGTGCCTTGTTGCCTGGCCTTTGGATAAAGGTGACCTCCTTCCCTTCTGGTCACTTCAATGACCTTGCTGACCTCTTCCCCTTCCCTTTTTAAATAATCAATCTCTTTGATTTTTGGGGGGGGGGGGTAACAAGCTCAAGTTAGAAAGTTCTTGCCCAGATAGACCTAAAAGTTAAATGTGGGCTAAATGTACTAAGGAGAGTCATTGTGTCATAGTCTACAGCATCCCAATTCTGACAAGTGTTAGACCCTTAATTTTTCCACAAGTTCTTGGTTGTTTTCGCATTTCTACAATCCATGCAAAATAGACGCATCTTTACATTTCCTTGCACATTAAATAGAAATGCAGAAAGGAGAAAGAATGCCATGCGAGCCCTTCCTTACCACTTTGCATAGTTGTTAAGTGACTTTCCTACTTTTAGAACAGAGGTTTGGTATTGTGTGGGACTGTTCCATCATAAATGGTACAAAATCTGGGGTCCCCTCCCATGTTCTTTGTTGCTGTGAGGGAAGGGACATAGGGGACTGAACCCAGGGCCCTGTGCCTGCCAAGTGTGCTCTAGCATTTGGCTTCCCCTCCCCCAGAACCCCTTCCCATATTCTTTTCTTAGACTTGAAACAAATCCTTGCTCCTGACTTTTCTTTCTTTCCCTTTGTATTTTTAATATGTCAGCAAACAATTGAATCACCCAAACATCTTTCAAGATTTGGAGTTTTTTGGTTTTGAATTTTTTGTTTTTGCATTTCTAGACAAATTGCAGCTACAGTGTTGATTTTGGAGAGGAGTAGGAAATTGAAAGGATCGTTCTCTTCCTGGAGTAAATGCGTGACTCTGCAGTTGTCTCTGGATGTCAAATGCTGTATTTTAAAATAGGAAATAATCCTCAACCTATCTCACAGGACCAAAGCCAGAGGTGACACATAAAGCATTGGTCATACCTTTCTTGTCTCACCAGAATCCATTGGACCTCTCTACTCTGGCAAAAGCTAAGCTGCCTAGAGCTACCCTGATGAGAAGGGTACTATGTAAGGCTAGCTAAATGCTTTGTGTCATTCATAGCTCACAGATTGCTGTCTTGTGCATTTTTTCAGTTATCCTCACCACAACTATATCCAGAAGATAGTCTGATTATTTTATTTTATTTTATTTTATTTTATTTTATTTTATTTTATTTATTGATATACACATTGTTTTTTGCAGTTCTGGGGTTGGAACCTAGGGCTTTACACATGCTAGGCAAGTGCTCTAACCACTGAACTACACCCCCAATCCCTCTGATTGTTTAACTAAAGTGAACATCAAGGCTCAGATAAGTTTCATGTGGAATTGCACAACAGTCCGAGTCATTATTTGAATCCACGTTCTGTAAAATAATGTGGTAATAGCAGCAAGCACTCTCCTTAATTTTGTAACCTCTGTATTTCTCTAAACCCAGGTATTCTGTCACATGGCAGGATTAGAGGAAGAAAGGAATTTTTGATTAGGAAGGCAAGTCAGAACTGGTGGTGGTGGTGTGTGTGTTTTTTTACAGTGTTAGTTAGAAAGTAATAGCCAACTCTGTTCCCAGGAAGTGTCAAAGAGTTCTGGGCACAAGTGCTGAGGCTTTGGTGGCCCTGGACAACTGACAACAACTCCCCCTGGTCCAGCTCCCTTTGACCTTCCCCACTCTGGGGTGTTGAGGACATTGGAAGATGCCCCAAATCACCAGCAATGCTCTCCCCAAAGTTGGGGCCTTTACTCTGGGGGCAAGCCTCACTGTTTCACAAACATGCCATTGGGCTTTCAGGGTACCACCCCTGGGCCTGGGGCCCACCTCCCTCAGAAGCACTGACGCCAAGGCTGAGGGGACAGATTTAATGATAGCTTTTGTTAGGAAGTCTCATAAGGTATGTACTTAGCACTCTGTTCTGCTGGCCGTATTTCACTGGAAATTTCAAAGCCTGTAAGGAGGTCCTTTTCCTTTCATCACTGTAATAACAGCAATCCTCTCACAGACACCTTTTATCCTGAAGCCTTTTAAAATGAATTCCTGGATCTGAATTCCAAAGGCATCTGCTGCCTCGCTCAGTCTACAACCAGGAGGACTTGACAGCCAAAGCCTGTTGAACATTTTTCTTGTTTCTAATGTACACCTTGCTGGTTTCAGAAAGAAACAAAGGGATAGATTAATTGATTGCTTGATTCAGTAAAGAGACATCTACTCTAAGGCAGATATGCTAAAAATCAAAGGCAAGACCTCATAAAAAGAGGAAGCAAATTTACAAATAATCAGTGCTTCAACATTAAATGTAGCTTCAGGCTTCTTGATATATGGCATATTTTACATAATTTTCATTGTATCACAAAGTAATACTTAATAGCTCTCCAGGAAGCCAAGTTATTTTCTTCATTTTAAATTCTAAAAGAAACATTGCTGGCTCATGATTTCATGAAGGAGACCCAGATTGACATCACAGCCAGGGTCCACAATTGAATCTCAGTCGTCTTAATCCGGCCTTTTTTATTTTGTATCAGCAAGATAAAAGAAGAAAACACAATACTGAATAATAATTGTGTGAATGAATGTCTGAAAGGGTTGGGGATCTGAGTTAGTGAGATCCAGATGCGGAACTTGCTGATGATAAAACTTTCAAACTTGATAGGGGGATGCTAAATGGAGATGATGAGAGAGCAAGGCCTCGTCTTCTCTAAATAGTCTGTGACTAAGGCTGGCTTTGGGGAGGAGTCAGACAGCAGCCAATTTTAGGAGTAATTTCAGAAGACAGTCTGTGTCATATCACAGGTAAGCTACCAGGTTGACATCTAATCCCGGAAGCTGGATAGACAAGCCAACCTTCTGACCAGGAGAGGTGCCAGGTCCTATATGCAGGGCAGCAGACCTAGGTACCAACTTTAGGCAGATGCAAACCCCTTCAAGAAAAATCATGTTACCTACACAAGGTGACAGAACTAAAAAGGAGAAAATTTTCAAGAAGTTTCAGATAAGTGCTAAAATTCTAAATTCACTTGGAGTCAAGATTTTAAGAGCCTTAAAATTAAGTTACTGTAATGTTACAGCTGCAAGATGTGGAAATGTGTCTCTTTAACATGTGAAATGTGATCTGCATGTCCAAAATTAATTTAAAGGCTTGAGTGACCTTTTGGCATTAGAAGTCCTTGCAATTCTGGGTGCTTGCTACATTTTGCATGGTGTGCAAAATGAGAATGTTTTTCCCAGCCTGTGTTTTCCCCGTGCACTGATGTCCTCATTTCCGGGACCATGTCTAAGGACAAGCCCCTGAACCTGATGCACTCATACTGAACGTACCCACAGGACAGGAACGGGCATGAGTGCCTTCCGCTCACCCATAGACAGGAAACCCCTGGATCTTAAATTTTTTTTTTTTGCAGCACCCCAGATTGAACTCATGACTTTGTGCTTGTCAGGCAGGCGCTTAGGCTACTGAGCTAAATCCCTGGCCCTTTTAAATGTTTGTGATAGCCATCTCCTCCTCTGATCTGTTCTTTTAAAATATTAGTAAGTATTCAGTAATTCTTTGATATACAGATGCAATGTATTCTTATTTTGGAGAAATGAAGAAAGTATGTTACCCAAAATACCACCATCAAAAGAAAACCAGTGTCAATATTTGGGTATATTGCTTCCATATCCTAAATTATACCAAAAAACAATCCTTAAAAACACCTTCAGTGTGACTGCATAGTATTCCAGAATATGAACATATTGTAATTGTTAACTAACTTTATAAATTGTTTCTAGATATACAGATTACATTAGAGATGTAGTATGTACAGATGTGTTCCTTGCCACTCATTTTTCCAAATCAAAGTAATGGGCCTTGGTTCCAGGAAGAATGAGAAGTTCATTCTCAACATATTCAGCAAAAATACTGTCTCCTCACTCGGGGTCATAAAGAGATACCGTGGAACTTGTTTTGTCCTACCTAGCAATACTGGGTAGGGATCAGGTCGCCTGTTACTCAGACTTAATGGCTCCCCACGGCATCTACAGGCAGGCACATGGGCCTCTCTGCCAGGTCCCCCAACTTTGGCTCCCTGGTTTCAGCCACTGTAAGCCTGCACACATCCACACTCTCAGGTGGGTTTCTCTTTGCAAATGGCACACAGTTCTTCCCAGTTTGAAGAGCACCATGGACATCACCACTAACAACCAAACAGCCACTTTTTGTGCTCTGGAAAAATCATCCACTCCCCTTCTTGCCAGATCAGTAACTTTTTCTCTCCAGATTCATTTTCCAGTTGCCTTTATTTTCAGAACCTAAATTAGGGTGAGGGTCCTCACCACAGCCTCTGTTAACACTTTCCTCTGGGGAGACCTTAGATTGCAAAGGCTTGGCAGGCTTTCTGGGAGGTCTAGGATAGAAGTAGAAGTTTTGTAACTTTTTTTTTTGTCTTTTTGAGACAGGGTTTCACTATGCAGTTTGGGCTGGTGTTGTGCTCACTTTGTAGCCCAGGCTGGCCTCAAACTCACAGTTGATCCTCCTGCCTCAGCCTCCCGAGTGCTGGGATTACAGGCATGTACCACCATGCCCGGCTTGAAGTTCCATAACTTTTTAAAAATGTTTTTGACAATCATAAGAGCAAAGATAAATTAATAGTATCTGAAAAGATGAATCTAACACAAAAATTATACCCTATGGAGAGTATGATTGCAGTGTGGTGTTCCCTTACAGGATGGGGAAGAATTCTTTCCTGTGTGAGAGGTGCCCTTGTCCTTTGTCACTGCTGTCTGTAGGAGAGGACTCTGCTGGGTGAAGGTGGGTGGGCATAGGAGTCCCACATGGCTTGCTTTGTGCCCTGCTCATTCAGATTCCTGTGGCTGGCTCCACACCGCTGTCAGTGGACAGTGAGCACTTGGCATCCCGGCTTTTGCATCTTTTCGAGCTGATAATGAGGTAATAGACACAGGAAAGGAAAACATGGAGACAGAAAGCACAGTTGTACTTTGCTCAGCTGCTGAATTGTCTGCTTTTTCTCCAGACCAAACATGGTTCTGTTTTCACAGGTGAAAATCATGAATAACGTCTGGGTATGCTTTAGGTGGGAGAGGGAGAAAAACACTGAAATGTTAGCCTTGAAGAAATAAGGTATAGACTGAGTTTATCAAGGATAATTCATCAAAATAAATCCAAGAGAAAAATGCTTCCCCTTGGTCTGAACTGGGGAAGGGAAATGCCAATTTTTAGAGTTTAAAGGAGAAGAATCTCAGTTATGTGCAGTTGGAAGGTGTTGTTCAAATGCAGGTTGAACATGTGTATGAGGCCCACAAGTTCCTAGTGATCTGTTCGCCTGGCGTGTGTCCATAGACTGCCAACGTGAAGCACCCAGAAATATACTTAAACACTCAATTTTCTGAGTTTATTACTTGCTCTTGATTAAAAGCAGGACCCTTTAGTACTTGTGCCCAAATTTTCTAATAAAAATAAAAGCTAATTTATTCTCTCCCATCATTTCTCCAAGTCTTTAGTGCCAGGTCTACCTGCAAGTGACAAGGTTGTAATAAAACTGCAGTTCTTTCTTACATTTGTATTGAAGGTCTCACTTCCTCTTGGCATCCAGAACCGTGGCTGTCCTCAGACTGTTTCCAATTGACCACTGTAAGAATGGTGCTCGGAAGTGGCTAGGAACCATGCAGAGACCAGGGTGCAAATTCACCTGGCTGTGGGGTCCAGGGCTCATCTGGGAATGCAGGTGCCCAGCCTGGAGGGAGAGGATCTCAGCAGATGCTGCCACCCATAAAGGTGGCATATATTTAGGACAGGAGGCTGAATGGAAGCCAGGTGTACTTTAAAAAGCTTTGTCTTCCTTTGCTTCCCGAATCCCAAACTCAAAATCTTTGAAAGACTAGGAGGAAGGTGACAGTACTGTGGACTACAGGAAGGGCTCTGTAAGCTAATTCAGAAACTTGGCCTTTCCATAGTAGCAGCTTGTTCATTCTCCCTAATTCTCCCTGAAGTTAGAGCATTGTGGAGCAGGGGAAGTAGAGAAAAGCTCAAGTCCATGGGTGACCCATTGTTTATTAACCTAATGCTTTGCTCCTAGCAACTGGAAAGTTCTCTTCACTTGAAGTCAGAAATTTGACGGTTGAGTTGAAAGTTTCACAAGTGTGAAAAATGAGGTTCGCAAGTGTCTGATTAAGTTAACCATGTCAATGAGTGAGTACTAGGGGTGAGTCATTCCGAATGCATTTACATGTGGAAAACGTCATTATATTTCTGAATTCTCTATGGCAAATTGGGCACTAATTGGGATGAAGGGAAACTTCATCATTAAGGCAATGTTGATTTTTCTTTTCAAGATAGAGTGTAATCTGAAGCAAAGTGAATGCCTTGGAGAACCAGGCCCCCCACTGTTCCTGACAATTAATAAATTATGTAAAGCTACATTTCAGGTTCATTTCCTGGACCTCTGCATTTCAGTTTTCAAAGGGTCTGAAAATGAGAACAAAAAAATACCATCAACAACTATAGCTCTAATTTTCTTTCCTCATTAGCTGTAGTCTTTTAAATCCAGTAGCACTGCAAAAAATAAGAATATATCGGATCTGCTAGTAAAGCATAATGCATACGGTGAACGTTTCAGCACGTATTTGTTCATGATGATAAAACACAAGCATGGCGGTCTTTTGCAGGTTAATACCATGCAGAAGACCAGATCTTTGCACTGCCTCGCTACATATATCTACAGAGCAGATGCCATAGGGGATATGCTTTGCAGGAAATCTGTTTTATGAAGGTACTATGAGGGTTAAATGAAAATAAGCATGTATCTATTATCTGGCACAGTGCAGCGTGTGCCCCATATATTTGTTCCTTCTCCCTCAGTACCTATGCAACCACTGAGCTACACCCCAGCCATGCTTTTATTTCAATGCCTCTAACTTTGCAAAGTGAAAACATTCCTGTATTGTAGCCATGTACATATTATGTATACATGAAACATTAATCCTCAAAATAGAAAATAATGGGAATTACTGCTCAGAGAGTTAAGCTTTCTCCATGGTTATTACTCAAATTATGAGCACCATAGCAGCCTGGAGAGAAGGAACAATTAGAATTGGTGCTTGTCAGTGATAGTTCATTTGCAAGGCACAGAGTCATCTCCAATTAAGGTAGGAACAAAGGTGGAACTAATTGGGGGAATTAGTTGACAAGGCGTCACAGTGGTCTGGAAACAGCAAATGGCAAGCCCAGAAGCTGCTCCTCACGTCCACTCATGAGAGTAGGGAGTCTGCCATCTCCATGTTCCTATGCAGATCTGCTTTATCTGCTCCTGCCAGGCTGTTTCTGCTCCACTTCCCTTAGACCAGCTTCAAGTGACCTCACACTTCTGTACTCTGTACAGGTCAGTGTTTCCAGGGGAAAGAATTTGATTGGTCCAGCCAAGATCAGGTAGCAATTGCTTAGTCCAATCAGCGGTAACCATAGACTTAACTGTTCAGCTCAGGGCAGCCAATCAGAACCTTCTTTGCCTAAGCTCTGTCTCCTCTGGCCACTGCCCTTTTTAAAAATTTTTATAGTAATTAATACATGTTTACAGTGCATAATGATTACACTCAGGCCAGCCATTAGTCCCCCAAGCCCTGTCTTTACCATAGTGATCTGCCCTTAGCTCTTCTTGTCCAATTGTTATGGATAAATAATAATATTGGACATAGATCCACTCATCTGACATTGAATGCATATGTAGTATGATTTACAGGTGTGGTGAACATTTAACTTTTTAAAATGATTGAAGACATTGCTGTGAATCTCTCCTCAAAATACTCCTGATCACTATGAACACCTTATCTCATCATCCTTGCCTTTTCCCAAAGCAATTTTGGAAGTCCTCTTTCATGTGTTACCTTTGCTGTCTCAATGTCCTGAGTTGATTCAAAAGGTTTATAGCAATTTCTGAGTAAAAACAGTACAGTGTATGCTCAGCCACCTCATTCACCTGATCTGCCATTATCTGACTTCTGGCTTTTCTTCAAGGTCAAAATGACCATGACAGGTAAATGTTTTGAATCAGCTCAACACACTGAGGCAGCCACAACAACACACCCAAAGACACTCATCAAAGAGGACTTCCAGAACTGCCTCAGGAAGTGGCAAAAGAGATGGGGTAACTGTGTTCCAAGTGAGAGGGAGTATTTCAGCATTAACTATATTTTAGATTAAACACTTAGCTTTACCCCAGAATACACCATAAATACCTTCTGAGCTCAAGAACCAGACATAGTACTTGTCGTCCCCAGTGCCTAGCACTGTACTGAATATAGCGCTCCTGTTCCAGATGCTTTTTGCCCTTTCTCTCAGTGTGTCAGATCAGAGGGTCTCTGACACTAGTGTCAGCAATTTTCAATGTCTTTTCTCTGCACTAAATGATATCTCAGCAGCAGACTTGCCTCACAGGGAGGGTGCTATGTGAGGAGATTGCTGATATGCAGTGATTGTTCTCAATGAGAAAGTGAATGACATGAAAAACAAGAGGCGTGTACATTTGGAACTGAATAGCTATGAGTAAGAAGTAAGGAAAAACAAGATTAGCCCTTCCATTTCTATTTTTATACTTACCTACTACCGTAGTGACCCTAAAGAATAAATAGAGATTTTGGTTTTTCTTTTCTTAAGGAGTATTGCCTTTTGCAATGGAAAATGTCAACTTATCAAGGGTAATGTGTTTGCCATAGGCTTCAAAGATGACCTAACAAGCCGGGCCTGGTGGCACATGCCTGTAATCTCAGTACTGGGGAGACTGAGACAGGAGAATCGTTGTGAGTTTGAGACCAGCCTGGGCTACAAAGTGAGCTCGAGGCCAGCCTGAATGGCATAGTGAGACCCTGTCTCAAACAGACAAGGGCTGGGGATTTAGCTCAGCAGCCTAAGCACCTGCCTGGCAAGCGCAAGGTCCTGAGTTCGATCCCTGGTGCCACACACACACACACACACACACACACAAAAGATGACCTAACAGCAGAGATAGCAAATGGTGCCATATTGCTTCACAGAATATTATTTCTTGACCATGTTCTAAACTAAATGTGTCTCATTTTTTAAAAGGAATGGGAGCATCTTAACTAGATATTCTGCTGAACATAGTAAGTAGGAAGCTACTTAATTGAAGACCACATGGATTTATCTAAATT
This sequence comes from Cuniculus paca, assembly GCA_004365215.1. Taxonomy (NCBI): domain Eukaryota; kingdom Metazoa; phylum Chordata; class Mammalia; order Rodentia; family Cuniculidae; genus Cuniculus; species Cuniculus paca. The sequence continues at coordinate 18,306 of RJWT010003213.1, read as the reverse complement.
TTGATAAGCTAAGCAGTGATTTAGGGATGATTTTCCTAGTCAAAGAATAGTTGTTATTAAAGAGTGCCAAAGCCAGATCCCCACAAGAGAAGCAGACTTTATGAAAAATAAACCTGGAAATAAACCACTTTGGAAACTTACATAGAAAAAGTAACCAAGAAAGACAATTTGCCTATTAATGGATGTCCTTTCTGGCCAAAATTTTGGCTTGTAATCTGGTTGGCTTATAATTAGCAGTTTCCTATGGAACATCCAGGCATCTCCCCAAAGCCACATCCCTTAAGGGACACAGAAGGGAAAGAACGGGCCTTCTTCCTGTTTCCTGTAATGGGAAGGTCCTAAGAGGTGTCCCAAGGTGTGGCTGACCAAGTAATGAAACAGTACCGCTGCAGAGAGGGGTCTCTTTGTATTTTATCAAGAAAGATGGGAAGAAACTGATGACCCCTTCCTCAAAGGGGTCTTCCAGAGTATCAGGCATACTTGTGGCATCCTTCAGAAGAGCAGAAGCCGCAGCCTCATGGCAGGACTTGCTATATAACTTTGAAGGTCTCTTGTTCAAAACATCGTTAAGAATTTCAGGTCAACTACAGCAGAGCAGGAAATCAAGCACAGACCCTTTGCAGAGCAGAGCCCCAAGTGATTGCACTGGCCATGCCCCTTGGAAGGTGGCCCTGTAAGTGACTTATCGCTTCACTTCAAACTGCAATGGCAGTCTTGGGAAGTATGGAAGGAAATTAAAGAATGCAACCAACTGACCAGCCAAGCTCCTGGGAACTGCCTACATCCTACCACCAGCCCATTAGCTCCTTGGACATCCCAGTAAGAGAAAACTTGGCTATAGAACAGTTAGCCTGGTGGAAAGTGTCTGGAATCATCTAATGCAAGTCGGGGTGGGTCATGGGAGAAAGAAAAGCTGAGGTAATGTATTCATTCCCCAGTTTTCATCTACCATCCTTTCTCTGCCCTTCTGTATGTATAATCTCGCACAGTAGCCAGAGTTATTGTCTAAAAAATAGATGACATCCTACCTGCCTCTCACACCTTTCCCTGTCTAAATACCTCAGTGGTGTTTGGTTGTCATGGAGTTAAATTGAGACTTCTCACCACAGCCTGTGCCCTACTGAACCTCCAGTGTTTGCCACTTGTCTCTGCCCTGGGGACTTTGCACTTGCTCTTCCCTACAACTGGAAGGCCTTTCTCTCTCTTCATCCCTATCCTCTGGATTGCACCCTCCTCCCAACTTGCCTCTTTCTTGAAGTCAAAGTTATGTGTTTTTCTGACTCTGCCCATATACAGCCCCACCCTCAACACCAGTCTGGGCCACACACCCTCTTTGCACCTTTAATTTGCCTTTAATATATGTCTCCTTTCTCAATGAGTGATACTGGAGGTTCAGAGCACATCTGTGCTGTGGGTTGTTCTTTCCCCCGTACCGAGCACAGTGCCTGGAACAGTAGGTACTCAGTAGGTGACTGTATGAAGGGAAGAATATTCCACACAATTCGAAGTTTACACTTTAATCATACATTGTCTTGTGTTACTTGTTTTACATAAATCTCACAGTTTAGAAACTTTGATGTTGGCCAGCATGTCTACTTTCTGAATTTCCCTCAATGTTCAACCTGTATGTAGTTTATGTCAAAGAATATCATTGAGTAACCTATTAGAAGGATTTTACATTCAGCCACTGCCATTACTACATCAATACCTAGGAAGAAAATTCAGTTTGGTGTTGTGTGAATGGGTTATGTTATTATAGATACTTTTGTTGATTAGCAAGGTAACAACCAAAGCTAGATATAATCTTATAGGATTTCTGCATCAAAATAAAAATATTCAACAGTGACATAAATGTTTTCCTTCAACATCTTAGTTTACTGATTTTGGAGACAGTCTGATATAAGACTTTAAAAGACTAGTTATATTCAATTTACTCTGGTGTGAGTACACAGTCTATGTTGAGTGTAGAGAAATGTGCACAATCCCATCTGTTGTGATAACAACTGTGAGAATTCCTCTAGCAAAAGAAATTGATTTGCCATCATTCTTTCTTATAATGTGCACTTGTCCTCAACTCCCTGCTTGAAATGGCACTTGTATGGTAGATGTTCAGTGATGAAAAAAATCTTAACAGAATACTCTGGGACATTTTTGTTTCCAGTAATCTTACAACTGATACCCAGTGGGTCTTTGGTTTTTCCTATTGAATCCTTTTGATGGAATTTTCTCCCAGTTGTATTATTTTTTTTCAGATGGGAGAGATGCCATTGCAAATATTTTCAGCATGATGAATAATTCTATTTTCCCATTTTCTTTAAAATATCTTTCACAGACCAGAAGCCCCAAACTGTCTCACAGTCCTCAACCTCCTAATTTGGGTGACCCGGCTGAGCACTTATCAGAGACATCCGGGGATTCTTTGGAAGCCATGTCTGAGAGTGAAGTACCAAGTCCTTTCTCCAGAGGCAGCCGAACTCGAGCAAGTCTTCCCGTGGTGAGGTCAGCCAACCAGACAAAGGAGAGATCTCTGGGTAAGCTGCAGGAGCCAAGTTCTGATACCTGTTTGTACTTCTGAATGTAGATCCCTGCATTAAAATATTGATTTGATCTCAATTTGTGAAAACACTAATCCTGAGGAACTTCATTGATTTGATATTGTGTTAGTCAGCATTCCACTGCCGTAACAAAATACCTGAAATGACATAAATTGAAGAAAACTTTTTTGGCTCATGGTTTTGAGCCTTGGCCCCTTGACCCTCTTGCTTTGGGCCTGTGGTGAGAAAGGCCGTATGATGAGTATGTAGTAGAGCAAAGCTACTCACTTCTTGATGACTGAGAAGCAAAGAGAGAAAGAGGTAGGGCCCAGAGTCCTAACATCCCCTTTAATGGCACAACCCTGACAACTTCTGTCCACTGCACATCACCTCCTAAAGGTTCCGGTGCTTTCCAAAAGTGCCACTGACTGGTGTCCAACCCTTTAGCATATGGGCTTGGGTGGTGGAGGGGAAACTTTTGAGATCCATACTATAGCAAATATCAAGCTTTGAGGATTTGCTGAGGATCAGGTAAAATCCAAACTGTTTTTGAGGCTGGGCACATTCAGAACCAGCTAGAATTACCAACTTGAGTCAAGAGGTGTTCCTTGCCTGTGTTCCTGGAATAGGAAATGCTAGAGCACAGACTACAGACTGAGATCACCTTACCCACCAGTATCCTGTCCAGTCCCAGAATCCAGGATGGTTCTGGTAAGTGCTCTGAAAGCTAGGTTTTCACCAGCCTCACTCCACTCATCTGGTAGTCTGCTGGAGGATGCGAATGGCTCCACGAAGAAGGACAATGTGGCTGGCCGTCATGCCTAATCCTGTTAGTAAAAGCCATAAGTACAGAGTTGTTCTCCCCACCACTGGATGAAAGGATGGAGGGGCTAAACATGTGTTGGGCACACTTTGCCTTTCAACAAGCTTTTCCAAAAGCCGAAAGGATTGTTTCTTTTTACCTTTACCATGGATCCTCTGCGATTTTGTATGGGAAATTCACTTTCTGTCTTGCTTGGCTTGTTTTGTTTCTTTTATTTATTTATTTTTGTGCTTTTAATAAGATGTACAAGGCATAGAAAAGACTTAGACCTCTTTTTCAATTCTTCTGGCATTTCATACACTTCATCTGAGTTTGAAAAGTTCCCATTCGGTCCTTGTGTTTGCAGATAGATGGGGTCAAGGTAAAGGAGGGCCATGAACAAATCTTGAGAGTTCGGCTTGTACAGAAGATAGCTAAATTATGCCATCCAGAACCTAGCAAGTGCACTGCAGGAAGAAGAAAGGGAAAGATAGGTGTGAAATGGTACATTGATTTCGTTTTCTCAGTTGCCGAGGATAGCCCAAGCAGACTGGGTTCAGTTATTACCCTAGCTTTCCAAAAACAATATCATTTGTATTACCAATAATATTATTTTTTCCTTTTGTCTGGTCACTTTTCATTGATAATGGTGCAAATTCATAATGTACAGTGTGACAGCTCAATACCTCTTTTAAAGTTGTGATTTACACAATAAAGGTACCTGTTTATGAGGTGCAGTTTGATGTTTTGCCCTTATATACATCATGTACTGGTCAGATCTGTCTAACTAGTGTTTCCATTTGCTTATCGCTACTTTGTGTTTGGAGCCTTTGCTCTGCTCCCTTCTAGTTATCCATAGTTATCCATATATACAGTAGTGTAGGTTGATATATGGAAGACTTTATAAATTTGCATGACTCCCTGTGCAGGGCCTGTGCTAATCTATTTCATTCCAATTTTGGTGTTTATGCTGCCAAAGCAAGTACTTGATATTAAAATTTAGCATTTAAAAAATAAGTAAAATTTAGCATTAAATATTCCATACTTGCTCTTAGATTAATAATGCAGGGTCCTTATTTTATAAATGAAAGAGGAAGGCCACAGAAAAGCTGTTCATGGGCATGTGTGTTTGAACCTGCACAGTTAATTAAACTGTAAGAGTAGAAAGTCCAGGCATCTAGTTCCTACTAGTCCCATCTTACAGATGAAGGCACAGGGACACATTGGGAGGGAGGGGACACCCAAGGAGCACACTGGCCAGAGCAGCATGAAAATGACACAGCCTTCCTGTGGCCTGCAGGCTGCAACTGCCCATGTGGATAAAGGAGCGCTATTCCTTCTCAGTCCTAGTCATCTTGAGGCAAGAGCCAGGCTGGGGAGGAATTTCTTTGTGCTTTGCAGGAAGTGAATGCAGGTCAGGTCTCTGAAAGATAGCCTCTGCTTTGCCAAAAAAAAAAAAAAAAACACCAGACTGAAGCTAAGGACTGCCTGCTCACCTTCTCAGCACCTGGGGCCCCTGAGCCTGTTGCACAATGGCTTTTCTGTGTGAAAGCAGGAATTTCCCTGGCAGCCAGGCAGGTAACAATGCAGGTAGAGACTTGCAGGGCTTGGGAACCAAGCCTCGAGGTGGGAAGCTGCAGGAACTGGTGATGGCCTTGCAGGCGGAGGCTGCTGAGGGTGGCTGTGTTTCTCCCAAGCACTCAGTCCGGCTCCAAGCTGACCTTGAGGCAAAGTGCCTGTGAGCACACTGTCACAGCAGCTTGAAAAATGTGTTTGCTGTGTTTATTCTGCCATCGCCACGAGGGGCTTTGTGGTTTGTGATTTTCGCAATTTCTGGATAGAAGCAAAAGAACACAGGAAGAGGAGAGAAATGCAAAGGTTGCCAAAGTGAGGGAAGCTGTGGTCTCAGAGAGTGAGACTGCACCCGTGGGTTAGAGCTGCCCTTGACTGCCCCTCTGTGGTCCTTTAGGGAATGTCCTCCCTCCCAGACCCCACTGCTGAGGCAGATGGGAAATAAAGGGGAAAATGTGACTCAGGCAACGTCTAAACATCATCTCCCTTCCAGGGGCCTTGCTCAGTCTTGTCTTTGGGGAAACTCCTGGAAGCCTGGCTTTATTGAACACACAGACACACCAGCTCCTGGGGAGAGCTGTACTCTCCATAAGGCCGGCCAAGAAGCAGTAATGGCCCCTGGCACTTTGGTGGCCCAGAAGTTCAGCTGTGACCCATGAGGATTTACAGCATGCACATTGGACGCTTAGGGCTACAACCTCTTAGAAACCCATTGTTGGGCCATTTGGAAGCCCTGGGTATCTTTTAGGATCTTGGCATTGTCTTTTATCTTAATCCACAGAATTTTAAGGTCACCTTCAAAGCCATTTTGATGTTATTTGAATTTTTGATTTGTTCATCATTACTTTTAAGCTAAAGACTTACTTTTCTCATTGCTGAGACAAAAACACCCGACACCCAAAGTTAAAAGTGTAAAGGTTTATTTAGCTCACTGTATGTAGAGATTTCAGTCCATAGTTGGCTGGCTTTGAGGCAGAGTGGCTCATGGCAGAGGTGCGTCACAGAGGAGAACAGTTCATGACACCCACAAGGTAGCAAAACCAACAAGGGGAGGGGGAGACAGGCCTCTGTCTCTTGTACTGTATCCAGGCTACCAGGATTAGGGTGGTGCCAATCCAGTCAGTGGACTGATTTAGTAATCACCCATCCTTAATCCAAGAACCGTTAATCCTAGTGCTGTGCTATGAATCAGTCACATACTCTAGGTGCAGCCACCTCTGAAAAAGCCCCACCTATGACTGCACGAGGCTTTGGCAGGGGACATCTAGACACAAGCCATAACAGACTATATTTTTTTAGGTTTACAGCAAATTGAGAGAAAGGCACAGAGAGTTCCTATAGACCCCTCGTCCCAACACACTTATAGCTTCTCTGGCTGTCAGCGTACACACCAGAACAGTACATTTGTAAGAACTGATGGTCCCACAATGACACATCATTACCACTCAAGGTCCGCAGTTTACATTACAGATCCTTTCGGTGTTGTACATTCTACAGATTTGGACAAATTATAATGTGTATACACCACACAGCTCAAACACAGTGTTCACTGCTCTGATATTCTCTGTGCCCACATATCTCTCCTCCCTTAGGCCCCTGGCAACGTCCAGGCTTTTTACTATCTCTGTAGTTCTACCTTTCCCACAATGACATTCAGTTGGAGTCAGACCATATGTAAGCTTTGCAGATTGACTCCTTTCACTTAGTCAAATGCATTTCAATTTCCTTCGTGTCTTTTCATGGCTTGATCGCTCATTTCTTTTTAGCACTGAATAATATTCCATCATCTAGATGCGTCACAGTTTATCCATGCACCTCCTGAAAGACACCCTAGTTGCTTCCAGATTTTGGCAGTTATGAATAAAGCTGCTAAAAACATCCGCGTGTAGGTTTTTGTGTGGACAGAAGTTTTCAACTCCTTTGAGTAAATTCCAAGGAGCTCGATTGCTGGATCTTATGACAGGGCTATGTTTAGTTTTGTTTCTTCATGAATTCTTCAATTAATTTTGAGTTTTAAAAATATTGCATTAAGATATTATTTACTGTTATTGCTGAATTCTGCGGGAGCTGCTTACATTTTGCAGTGAAAGCTCTACCTCCCCGGTCTCATTCCAGTGCCTCCCCACATGTCACCCCAGGAATGTCTGGGCCCATCACTGCTAGCCTCCAGTCACAGAGGCCAGAATGAGGCTGAGTGGGGAAAGCCTGGGTCCCAGCCTGTCCCACTCAGAGTTCAATTTGTCAACCACATCCTTCCCTGCATAATGGGGAGGCCTGAGGCCCTGATGGTGGAGCTCGAATGGGGCAGAATCCTCAAACCCCCTCTCACTTCCTGGAGGAGAGGAAACCCTCCCTCACTTTGGGTTGCCTGTGTCTGGGGATAAACATGCCCACTTCCCAGTTATTCCACTTGAATAACCCCGTTTCTGTTGCATCCATGTATTTCTGGAATGGGAGGACTGCAGGGAGACTAAGCAATATATATATTATACATAATGTTTCTGTAGCCCATAAATGCAAGTTTCACTCTGAATCTACCAGTTTCAGATACTCAGATTCATTCCATTGTAGATTGAAAATCTTTGAAAAACAAATTATGACTACAGAGAATACGTACACTTTTCTTTCCTTGTCAGTATTCCCTGAACGACCCAGTACAACAACAATTTACATAGCATTTATATTGTATTCAGTGTTGTAAGTAATCTGCAAATCATTTAAAGAACACAGGAGGTCACACATAGGTTATATGCAAATACCATGCTATTTGATGCAAGGGACAAGCAGTTCTGCAGATTTTGGTGTGTGAGCTTCCCAGAACCAAACCCCAGAAGATACTGGGGGATAGCTGTACTGAATATAAGATATGAGCCTCTCATTGGGGAGACAGATGCTGAATTTTCAGTCAGAGCCAAATGACAGCAAAACGAAGTCCTTTCTGATGCTGAGGGCCTGACTAGCCATTCTTAGAGATTTAAAAAGCAGCAAGGTAAAGAAAGAAATTTGCTCAGTGGCTCTGATTTATCATGTGAGCAGGTTTCCATAACCTTCTGTCTGTCAGTCTCCACTTCCCCAGATGGTGGGTTCCCTGCCCCTCTCCACCCATCCAAGGCCCAGCCAAAATTCTTTTCAGTGGAATTTATGCCATCTTTCCTTCCTCCTCTTTTCAGTGAAAATAGAGTAGTCAGAGAAAGGCAGCCTAAAGCCTAAAAGGGAAACCACTTTCCAGTAGAGTTTGGTTTAGAAATCATTTCCATGAGAGGTTGTCCTACTGATATTAGGCCTGCAGTCTTAATAACGGAGTGTTGCCTTTTAATCATGGTGCTGGTCTTATAAATGCCTGTCTGGAAGGCAGCCAGAGGCAGGAGCTGGTGTCTGGCTGCTCCACAGTTGGCCTTCGGGGAAAGGGTGGCCACAAAATGTTCCCACCCCTCTGTGTGCCCTCAGGAATTTGAAAATAAAACTCATGAAAACAAGAACAACAGTGGCAGCTCCCTTCTGGATGCAGCCAGACTTCTTCGTTGACCATATTCCAAATCCACAGCTTCTGAAACAGTCCTCCCTCACTGCCCAGAAAGATGGCCATTTCTGTGATGAGCTGCTTCTTGAACACTCAGACTGAAAAGCAAGAATGATTCGATTTGAATTTTATTTTGAATTAGCACGGATAACTTACACAGAAGAGTGGGTTTCGTTCAGCATATCCACACGTGTGTATAACAAACACGCTGGTATCATTTCTGAGCCTCTCTCACCCTCCCTTTTCACTCCCACCCTTTTCCCTAATCTCTCTTCTACTTTCCAGTTGTCTTTCTTTTTGGAAAAATGATTTAAAATAGTAGAGGAGGATTTTAGACTAGATAGGGAACAAGATCCCCAGCTGGGTATGAATTATTGAGAATGTGCTTGCTTCTTCTCTCTGGGCAGGTCACTGTGCTGGTTATCACTCCTTGTAGGGAAAAGCTGCTGGCTGCCAGTCTCTGCTATCCCATGCATCCTTGCAAGATGGGGTGGGAAGATTAGGGCAGAAGGCTGAGGGAAGACTCCGATGGGACGTCAGCAAGGGCTGTGGACACTGGCTGTAGACCAGCATTAGATTGAGCATGAACAGTTATCCTGTGAATATTTAAAAAAGTAAAAGTACTTTTAAATAGATGAAAAAGAAGTATTATGTTGTCAGGTAAGTAAAACGTTTATGACATTCGTTTTCCTAAGCACTGATACTGACTGAAATGTAACATTAGAAAAATAAATTTGCAGAAGAGAGTTTTGGAGCAGGGGAGAAGGTCCAGGCATATCCAAGTCTCTTTCAAGGTGCTAGCAAAGAAAATGTCAGTGTTTTTTACAGTCTTACAGCCAGCCCCCTGGCCCAGTGGGGCAGCGGGGGTGCCTAAGGTGACAGGCTCCATCACCCATGCTGACTGCTGCCATGGCTGGAAAGCAAGCTGGTTAGCAAGTGTGCATGGTGCTGGGTGATGCATGGGCAGCAAGGTGTTCATGGGGCTTTTGGTTTTCACCAGTGTTGTCTGCCAGGGTCCCAGCACATAGTCACTTGCTTGGCAGGGTTGGAAGTCTCTGCCCATGCCCTCATTTTCGTAGCACTGAGGCTCAGGTGTGGGTGTGGCCAGGCTCTGTGGTTCCCCCAGCAGCTTCCTGACCCAGGCAGCATGGCTTTGGAATCATGCCTGTGGGGTAGGATGGGGGACAGTTGCTGCCTTGGCTGTCGGGGCCTGTAGTGGCCCACTGTGAACATTCAACCCAATGATTGTGCAACCCATGCAGCAAATTTGCTTTTGTTTTAATTAACTGTTGCTGGTTTGGTTCTTTGTACTGTACCCTTCTGCATTAGTAGCTGTTGTGGTACCACATAGACTTTGCTTTAGGAAAAGTGGCAAATACCGGTAGGTATAACCGACAACTTCTAGAGACTGGGCAGTAACCTGCAAATATGATTTTCAGACTGTTACAGATAATAATCCAGAGTTCTGTGGAGTTTTCTCTGCTATCAAAATTGTAGTTTCATTTAAGGTACCCGTTAAGCTATGTGCTGATCCTATACTCATACAATAAAATTAAAATACCAATATAATAAAACATATTAGACTATCAATATAGGTGTACCATCTTTGGGGAAAGGGGAAAAAGGAAACATGGAAGGAAGTCATAAACAAATTTCTTTTATACAACAAGAATCCTTAAGTACTTTAATTTGACTATTTTGTTTTAAAAAAAAAGATTACCTCTTAGTTTTCTTGCACTTGTAATGAATGTTCTGAAAGGCAGTTTTTACAAACTGAGTCGATCTTTAAACAAAACATGGATTTGGGGCTGAGAATTAACTGTTCTCGAGAATATTTCAAGAAATCCTTTTATACAGTGAAACATACCTTTGTGATAGAAGCAATTCATCTCTCATTTGTCTTCTATCAGCTAGGATCTTCACAATCAAGGTTTACTGAAGAAAGGGAAGACTTAATCCAAGTTTACCCATTCAGCACTCAATCCACCTACAAAAAAGACTATTCTTATAAAAGATGGTGTGGATCCATGATGCACTTGTTTTTACTTTTAAAAATGCAGTTAGGTATCTTTAAAAATCTCTTGCCATTAAAATTCCTGGGCTGAAACTAGATTTCCCAAACTTTGAAGAAGTTGTTTAGTTAACATGAACCTGAGAGATTCTATACCCTTTACCAATATCTTCTAGGATTGCTTCGTAAACAGGATGAGGGTCCAGCCCTCTCTGAGCCACAGTTATTTTAGAAGGTCTGCCAGCGGTCAGGTGGGTAACAAAGGAAGAAGCATTTCAGCAGTGAGGAGGACCTTCGAGATGACTTTTGAGGTTTCCTTTTTCTATTTCTTTGCAGTCAGAGTCTTACTAAACTTGGCTTTCTTATAAAGTTCACGTGAAGATTATTGATACTAAAGATGAAGGATTCAAATAACTGGGAAGCGAACACATATCCAGAGCAGTTTCATAAAATCTATTTTCTAGGAAGTCTGTGTGACATATTTTCTTCTGTCTACCACAGCCCCAGTGCCCCCATTTTAACCCAAACACCTAACTAGTTTCTTCTGATAGGAAGAATACTTTCACTCAAAAAGAAAATCTTTTAAGGTTCCAAAGACTATATAGAAGACAGTAGGGCAATTTTTATCTGTTATTTATACCTCTACACCCAAAATAGATTTGATTTGACTTAAAACCAATAAAAAATGTAAGAACTATTAAAACAAGAATTACAACAAGTAGCAGGGGAGCACAATATATGTGCCAGAGAAATTAATATAAGGATATTTGCTGTGATTTTAACCAAGACCCCCCAAAAAAAAGAAGACAAAAGGAGAAATGTAGTGAGTTAAATCGATTTCATTATTTTAGAAAAGGTTTATAGGCCAAGCGTGGTGGCGCATTCCTATAATCCCAGCACTCAGGAGGGAGGCTGAGGCAGGAGGATTGTTGAAAGTTTGAGACCAGCTGGGACTACAAAATAAGCCCAAGGTCAGCCTGAACTGCATTGCAAGACTCTGTCTCAAAAAGACAAAAAAGGGCTAGAGATGTAGCTCTGTGGCCTAAGCGCCTGCCTGGCAAGCACAAGGTTGTGAGTTCAATCCCCAGTACCACAAAAAAAAAAGTTTATACCAGCTCATTAGGAAAAAAAAGTTTGAAAGCATTATAATCTAAGAATTTCTATGTGTTAATGTTCTTGATATCCTATTATGTTATAAGTGGTTGTAGTTAATATTTATTTCATGAATACTTTTTCATATAGCTGTATCTTTACATAAAATCCAAAACCCAGTACTATCACATGGTATTAAATCATATTGTAAGAATCTGTGTCTTGGGTTTTGGAGATTTTGTGGGTCTTATTTGATACATGGAAAGAGTTCACATAGTACCGACAATGAGACCCAGAAGTGATTGGCTCCTGGCTGTTAATTGTTGTATCAAGGTAGACATTTTCAGCTAGAGAGGAATATTTGAGGGACAGTTCATTGTTGAAGGCTTGGATAACAAAAGATAGTTGGAGAGGACTCTCCCATGATAACAAAATTCCAGATTTTGAGGTTATCCTCATAATATCATGTAGCACTCCATACTCTCTCCCAGAAAGAGATTGGAACTGTTTGGATTCAGTGTTGTACTCTCAGTTGCTCTGAGATGATTTCATTGGAGCAAGAGATGAGAGAGTCAAAATGTTGCCTGAACGCATGGGGCTGGGGGAAACATTTTAGTTTGTCAGTCTCTTTTGTTTTCCTTTGCCATGGTGCGTCTGCCGAAAATCTCTACACTATGACTTGTTATTTTGGTAAATGTAAGATTAATTGCACACGAGATTTTTTAATTAACAGTTTCTTGTCAAGTTAATTTGTTTTCTGAAAGCTGACTTTCACATGCCATCCTTTATATCCATCTAACTCTATAAAACACTCATTTTTGGTACCAGCTTTTAAAGAATATTCTGTGAAATACTAGAAGTAAAATCGAGACCCAGGCCTGTTTTGTGTCGGGTACTCACATAGAACTTCCCTCTTGATGTTCTTGTCCCAGCAGTGGCCTCTAGGAGGCTGACTGGAAACATCTGGAAACCAATTTCTGGCAGGTTCTCATATTTCAGGTTGAGCATTAGAACACAGGGAGGCATGCGTTCTGCATTTCCAGAGGGCGCACATCTGTCTTCGTAGGCAAGGGGGTTGGCAAAGGCTCCCGTTCCACTTCCCATTGGGATTTCTCAGGTGGGCTCTAGGATGTGGTATTGAGACTGAACAGACCCCAGGTGGGAGTGAGGTCCTGTCTGGAGTGCTGGGGCCGGCTTTCTATCCGGAGAGCTGCTTTTCAGCCCCCAGACACCAGTATGACATCTTGAGTATTTGTGGGTCTGAGCAATCTCTTAGGTACCAAATGAGGTCCCCCGCAACATCTTAACACCCAGTACTTCAGATATGACTTAGGTGGTGATGAGATCTTCAAAGAGGTGCTTACATCAAAATGAGATTGTAAGGGTGGACCCTGGTCCAATCTGACCAGTGTCCTTATAAGAGAAACAAATTAGGATGCAGGCATCTACAGGGGAAAGATTATGTGAAGAGCCCGATGTCGTCTGATCCTGTAAGCTAACCAGAGTCGGGCCTGGTTCTTGGATGGAGACCGCCTGGGAATACCGGGTGCTGTAGGCTTAAAAAAAAAAAAGTTTATGTGAAGACCCAGGAAAGAGATGAGAATCTAAAAGCCAAAGAGAAAAGCCTCAGGAGAAATCCAACCAGCCAACACCTTGAGCTTGAGCTGTGAAAATGCGCATTGCCGTGGTTGCGGTCCCCAGCTGGTAGCACTTTGTTACCACAGCCTAAGCAGAACACAGGGGCTCACTCTGGGCCTGGTAGCACAGGCCCAGGATCCCCGCACTCTGGGAGGCTGCGGCAGGGAGATCCTAACTTTTAGCCCAGTCTGGGCCACTTGGCGATTTAGTGAGGTCCTTTCTCAAAGTTTAAAAAGAAAGTTTGAAAAGGGCTGAGGATATAGTTCAGTGTAGTGTCCCTGGATTCAATTCCCAGTAACATCCCAAAAGAAAGAAAAGAAAGGAAAGAGAAAATGAGGGAGGAATACAGGGATGCATGCTAGTTTTTCCCTCCTCTCCTTGTCCCTTCTGAACCACTTGAGGCATCTTCACAAACATATTATGTCTTTCTTCAAGGCATTAAAATTATGTTTGTCAAGTTTTCCATTTGTTTGCATTTGGTTTTCTTCTAGCCTTTTCTACCCTTGTGTGGAGCATCAGTTCAGTTTCTTAGCATAACAAGGGGCGATGTTTAAATCTTGGGTTCAGACTCACCTTCCACACCTACTTTTCTTTTAGGCAGTTCCTCAGCCCCATCAAGTCGAATAAACCAATGTCGTTTGGCATCTGATTCAACTGCATCTCACCAAGAAGAGCTTCTATTTTCACTGTGCTGAGCTTGAGTTCTCATAAGTTTGGTAACATCATTAAAAATGATGTTCCCACCAACTTTTCATTTTCAGACTTTACTAAGGTGTTAATTGGCTTTTAGATATCTATAGCTAAATTTCTCCCAGTAATATAAAATAGTGATAGAAGTAAACCCTTCTTTCTCCTTTACCCCAGGTTTTGTCCACTCAATTTGTTTTCCAGTTGATGTATTTATTAAGAATCTACTTGGATTCTGGCACTGCTAAATGTGCCATGGTTAGTTATTTAAAAATATATGAATTCTGGTTCTTGTCTTTAAGGAATTTTTAGTATAACTAAAGACACATGTAAGGACCAACTTAAAATATACACAAATCAAAGACTTTACAGGTGAAGTTACAATTACACCCAGCTACATGGGCTGCTGTGACACACTACCCCTCAGCATTTCCATCCCTGCTGCTCTCCCTGCCAGGGTTCATGCCCACCCTCAAAATCCCATATCTGTAGAGACCCCTCCTTAATTCTTTCAGACCTTTGCTCATCAGAGAATCCTCCGCTAAGTAAAATAACATACAACCAGCCACTTACCCTGCTGCCTCCCTCCCCGCGAGGCACTTATTTAAAACACTGGTTCTCATACTTCATTAGAGAGCTTGTTAAAACCCAGATGCCTGGCCCTGCCTCCTGAGTTTGTGATTCAGTTTATTTGGGGTGTGATCTGAGAACTTGCACCTCTCCCAGGTGTCCCTGAGACTGATGCTGCAGGTCAGAGGACCTGTGACTTGGGGCACTAAAGTGCCCTGGCAGGGTTCCAGTGTTATTACAGTGTAGCACCACAGGAGGGCATTTTAATCAGTCCCCAATAGAGGATGAGAAGTTGTCATCATATTTTGGTGAGGGAACACAGAGGCCTTTCTATGGAGAAAATAGGTAAGTCTGGCTTTGATCATGACCTTAAACCACAGTATTTAAGACTGGGGATGTGGCTTCCGGGTAGAGTACTTGCCTAGCATATGTGAGGCTGTGGATCCATCTGCAACACAGACCTACCCAAAACAAAACAAGATGAATCTTAGCACAAGTGACTAGCATGGCCCTCATCAGGCAGTAGGACCCAGATCCTTCCCACAGTGAGCTTGGGTGACATCCCCTTGACCTAGGTCTGTTACTCCTACTCTTTGCTGTTCCTATTTTTTATTCCTACTTGATCTTTGAACTACTTTTGTCTGCTCCCTTACCTCCCAGCTTGACACAAATAGAAATGGGTATAGACTCAACATTTTACCTATGACCTTTTTCTTGAATTTTGGGTAACTGACTTTTTAATATGACTTCTTACTGCTTCACAGTCCTCAATACTGTTCTTCATACTTCTCTACACACACCCCAGTTTACCTAATTAAGGGTTTCCTACACTAGTGTGCCCAGTCCCTGGGATACCTGGTCCAGATCTTGATCACTTAACACCCAGACACTGATGCTATTCATGTTATAGATGAGGCAGCCAACAGAACAGACGAGACTGATACACCTAAAGATTCCCCTGGGGAAGAAATCTCCCCATAAAAATTGTTGAACAAAATCCAACATCAGTTCATGATTAAAAAAAAAAAACTTGCCTAGAATATGCAAGGCTCTGGCCTCATTCTCCTGGATTTTATCCCTAGTACTGCAAAAAAAAAAAAAAAAAAAAAACTCCCAGCACACTAAAAATAGAAGAGAATTTGAGAAAAAAAAAAGCATCTGTAAAAAATGTATAACTAGCATCATATTTTATGGTAAAAGCCTGAATGCTTTCCCTCTGATTAGGAACCAGCAAGTGCATCCAACTTACTCCTCAGTGTCATTCTGGATAACCAGCCAGAGTAGGTAGAAGAAGAAAGAAAAGGCTTGTGGTTTGGAAAGAAAGAAATAAAGCTGCTTCTGTTTTCAGATGATTTTGTCTACACAGAAAATCCCAAATAAGATGCCAAAAGGTTCAAACCAAAACAAAAACCTTCTAGAAGGAATAAGTAAATTCAGCAGCGTCACAGGGCACAAGATCAATACACAGAATCAGTTATATTTCTATATCCTAACAACGAACAGATGGAAGCCAGGGTGGGGGGACAGTACCATTTACAGTTACTCCAAAGAAAATGAAATGCTTAGGTGTAAATATAACAAAACATGTATAGGTTGTGTGGGCTGAAAATGACAACTTACTGATGAAAGAAATCAAAGCTCTAATAACTGAAGAAACATACTTTATTCATAAATTGGAAGATTCAGCAAAGTAAAGATGTTAGTTCTTCTCAAATAAGTTTATAGCTATAACTTTAAAACAGCAGGGGTGTTTTTTTATAAACATAAGCTTTGTCAAAAATTTGTATTAAAAAAGCAAAGGGATTAGGAGAGCTGAAACTGTTTTGACAAAGAATAATGAAGTAGGAGAATCAGTCTGCCTGGTTTCAAGATTTACTACAGATCCACAGTCATTAGGACTAGGTGGTATTGCTGGAGGAACAGACATACAGATCAATGAAACAAAAGTGAGGTCCCAGAAACAGACCCACACAAATAGGCCCATCTGATTTTTCACCAAGGTGCAAAAGCAATTTAATGAAGAACGATAGCTTTCTCAACAAATGGTGCCAAAGCAATGGGCTAATCACAAGCAAAGAAAGAAAAAGAGTTGAACCTCAGTCTCATATCTTACACAAAAATTAACTCACAGGGGGTCATGGACTTAACTATTAAAGGTAAAATTATAAAGCTTTAGATAAGAAATAGGAAACTCAGGACATTATGTGTTATAGGTTGGATTGCAAATGTCCCCAAAGGCTCATGTGTTGTAAGTTTAGGCCCTAGTCCATGGAGTGGGGGGGGTGGAACCCCAAGAGGCAGGGCCTAATGGTAGGTCTTAGTTCACTGAGGATGTGCCCTTGAAGAGGACTGCAGGACCCTGGGGTTCCTCTCCCACTCCCTCCACATTCCTCTTCTGGCCATGAGATGGGGCTTCCTCCCCTGCAAGCTCCCACCAGGCTAGATTGCTTTGATACAGACCCCAAAACAATGGGCCTATTAACCAAGACTGAAATCTCTGAAATCGTGAGCCAAAAATTAAACTTGCCTCTTCAAAGTTTGTCATTTTAGGTACTTTGTTATAATACCAGAAAGCTGACTAATGCACTAGAGCTTTGCAATTTTTTTTAAACACATGATACCAAACACATGATGCATAAAAGGAAAAATCAGTAAATTTAATCTCATTTTTAAAAGTTTGTGTTGAGAGGATGAGAAGTTAAACTACAAACTGAGAAAAACTATTTGTAAACCATATTTGTGAAAAAGGACCAGTATCTAGAATATATAAAGAACTCTTGGAACTCAATCATAAAAAAAAATCCAATTATAAATTGGACAAAATACAAAAAGAGACATTAAAGAGACTAAAAGAGACTAAAGAGAATGTACAGATGGCAGATAAACACATGAAAAGATGCCCAACATTGTTAGCCTTCAGAGAAATGCAAATTAGAGCTATAATGAGATAGCACTACAAAAGAGTTAAATAAAAAATAATGGTAATAGCAAGGCTGTTGAGGATGCAGAAAATACAGACCATTCATCCATGGCTGATGAGAATATAAAGTGACACAGCCAGTCTGGAAAAAAATTTTATTATGTCTTTAAACGCTAAACATGGGCTTACTATATGATTCAATAATTGCACTCTTTAGCATTTATCTCAGAAAAACGAAACTTCTGTTCTCCCAGAATCTTGTACATATCTGTTCAGAGCAGTTTCATATGTAGCAGCCAAAAGAGAGAAACTACCCAAATGCTTCCAGCAGGTGAATGGTTAAACGAGACTCCATCCCATACTCAGCAGTAAGGGACGAAATATTGACATGCACTGCATAGAAGTACCTTAAGGGAATTATGCTTCATAAAATAAAGCCCATCTCAAAAGGTTGCACACTGTGTGCCCTTCTGTTTATGCATAATGCTCTTGAAATAAAATCAAAGAGATGGACGCTTCTTTCCATGTTATAGCAGAGCTGCAAACACAATGACCATTCCTAAAACCTGCCAAACGTTCAGCAAGAAATATGGGAAGCACCAACCCCACAAAATGACCCAGTACAAGAAGAGCAAGGATTCTCCATTCTCCCAAGGAAAGTGGCAATATGGCAAGAAGCAAAGTGACTATGGTGGGCAGGCTAAGCTAATTTTCTGGAAGAAAAAAAGCCTAAAACTCTTTAAGATTGTGCAGGGGTTGACATGTTGAGTCCATCTATAGATCTTAAGGGACTCTGGCTGTTTAGAGATGCAGCATTTTGAACATGGAGGGGTAAAAGGATACATTTGAGTCATTTGTAGAAAATAGGATGAACCTTGAGAACATAATGTTAAGTGAAATGAATTGGACACACAAGGCTAAATATCACATGACTTATATGAGAAATCCAAAGTATAAATA
>RJWT010003212.1:0-37354 GCA_004365215.1 Cuniculus paca | reverse complement strand
GTACCCTGCTGAGTATGTTGCTGCCTCTAAAGCACTGTTCAGTGCATCTTTTGTTTAAGTTGGACACCTCCATTTTATTATTCCAAGTGTGGGGAAAATATTTAACATTTTTATTATAGTTGAATTTATTGAAAGTTTGGGTAATTTTTTTTCCAGATGAAAATGTCTAGATTTAATTGGGAATTAATTCTAGATTTAATCTAAAGTAACACTATGGGATTCACCTAAAAAATTTAATTTCAACTGTAAATTATCTTTAAATTATTATTCCTGGCTATTTTTTTTCCCATAAAAAAGCAACATCCTACGTTTCTCAAGGGGATGAGCTGAACTAAGCAGGAACCAGTATTATATCTGAATGGGTCTTAAATTATAACTGACTGCATTTCAAAAATCAAATATTTTAGTCTTTACATATTTATATAGTTATATGAATAACACTGGTACTTACATGTTTAGATTTATTTATACCAGGCCAAATTCCAGGAAAGATTTTCATAGATTTGGAACATACTCTGCTTAGAGTTTATATACTTCTCTAGCTGCCTCTCTTGTTGTTAGACTAAATAGTTTATTTTTAAATTATCTCTATTTATATCCACACAGTTTTGAAAAAGACATACATGATCATGTGGTCTAATACAAACACACACTAAATTCCTTCTTGGATTAACATTTTCTTTCATGACTAATCATTAGTAGTTTCAAATTTGTTGTTCCCAATTTTTGTGAGAGAATCATTGAGAAAAACTACTAAATTTTTTTTGGTAGAAAAATTGGACTGAATTCCATATGAAGATAAATAATACAGACACCACCACTTACGCCATCACTTGTCTTTGGAAAGAAGCCCTTCCATGCCTGTTATTTTGCTTATCCTCAGGCCATTTCAAGGAGGCCCGTGGAAGAGAAGATCAGTATTTCTATATTATGCAGAAACAATGGAAGTCCTTAGAGGATTAGACACCCACTGTCATTTGAAGACACAAGCTCTCCATGACTTACTATAGCAGCTACCTCTGTCCAGAGCTTCACACACGTGTTTTGAGAAGGCTCCCTGCTACCAACAGTCACACAAATACTCCTGCTGAACAATTAACCTTTCAAAAAAGCAACTAAGGGAAGTTGGGGCTGATGGTTAGCTTTGTGGACCATAAATACCTGCATAAACAAGTTCTAGGGGCACCTGGGAGTCATCAGTGTACAGACTTAGGTTTTAATACATTCCAGTGCTTAACCTAACCAAATGACATAGATCAAGAAAGTGTTTCCAAAAAAGAGGCAGCTACATTTCATCTTTGCATACTAAGACCAAAGAAAATAAATATCTGCTGTTTCAAAAAGCTGTATACTTTGGTTGAATGCTGATAGATCACCAAAGTAACAGACAGTAGTGATGTTTTCTTTGGCGCGGCAAGAAGACCCCATGAAGTGAGATCCTGTAACCTGCCAATGAACCAGGGGCACTGAAGGAACAGAATGATGTAAGAAATCTAATGTGTCTGAACATATATTCAGCCTCCCTATTTGCTAGTGGCTCTTTTAATTCTTTAGATTCAAGATTATTTTTAAAAATGAGCTTTGAAAATAAGGCATTACCATTCCTTTGTTTTTAAAAGGGGGAAGAACAGACTGTTAAACTCACAAAGGTGGGCCTGTTAACCCAACAATGAACTTTGAGATATATTTTCTTATCTCCATGGCGTAGAAATAGATGAAGCTCTAAGAAGTTAAATAATCCACTGAAAATCACCCAAATTGTGTGGCAGCGCTAGGATATGGACTCAGGTATGTAAAATACTATACGCATTTTTCTTGCTGCCTTTTTGAGATAAGTATATTTACCTGGGCCATTTATGATACATGAAGTTTTCATATGGTTCCCCAAAGTAGAGACCATAAAAGACAAAATTGCTGGCACAAGAATCACCTCTTTTAGAGCAAAAGAGAGGGAAGGACCTGACTTGTTCTTAATCTAGGACTTTCAGGTTGGTGGCTTGACTAATGAGGTTTCCTTACTTACAGGTGGAACATTTTCCTAGTGCTATCTGCCACCCAACAGCAGCACAAAACTCTTTGAGTATGGATGACATAACTCCTACATTGGCCTATATTTTACTCAAACAGCTCACAGGGACATGGTTTATTTTCTCATAAGGAGTTCCACAGGAGGCAGTTTCGTAACCTTTTGAAATTGACTTGAAGTAGTTTGAATTAATATGAAGTAATTTCAGACTCAAAGTTTTAAGAACAGTTCTTTCTTTCCAACAGGTTGTCTTAGTACATTTTCTTGTTGCTGAGACAAAATACTTGGCTCCCACAGTAAAAGGAGGAAAGGTTTATTTGGCTCAGAGTTTGTAGAGGTTTCTGTTCATACTTGGCTGACTCCCAGGCAGGGTAGCATGGCAGAGGGGCACCGCAGAGGAGAAACATTTCATGGCAGGCAGAAGGCAGCAAGCAGCAAATGATGAGTGACAAGCAGTGACCCTCTTTCTGTCCCTTATATTTTATGTATGCTACTCACCCTTAGGGCGGGTAACACTCCCACACAGGGTGGGGCAGCCTTAATCCTAGTATTGCACCATGAATCAACCCCAGCATAATATCTATGCCCTAGATCCAGCCACCTCCAAAAAGCCCCACCTATGACTACATGAAGATTTGGGGACATCTATATATAAGCCATAACACAGGTGAAGCATAAAACAATGAAATTTCATCAAGCAGTACCCCAGCATTTAGAAGTACTCCTGATTTACAGCTCACACTGTAGTTTAAATATCTTTGTGTGGATTAGTGCAGTAAAGGAAACTCAATTCCTTTGGAAATCTTTAGTTATTAATGTCACTCTTCACTCAATTCCTAACTCTTCCCCCAGTAGGGAAACCTCAGTTTACTAAACAAAGGCTGTGTAATGTGTTCTTGATAGTTCTGAGTGTGTGTTTAGTTTCCCTTCAACAGGGCAGAAATAAGCTGGCACTCTCTAATAATTCTATTGACATTGATGTCCCATCTGCCATACTCCATGAAGCTGACTACACAGTCAACTTTCAGCAAGATATTAACAGTTCAAGGACGGCACTGCAAAAACTCAATATAGGATATCTACATGTAAAAGAATGAAACTAGAACCCTTCCTTGTACCAAACAGGAAAATTTCCTCAAAATGTAACAGGTAATGTAAAATTTCCTAAATGTAACAGCTAAAACTATAAAACACTTAGAAGAAAATATAGGAGAAAAATTTCACAATCTTGAATTACACAAAGCCTTTTTATAAATGACACTGAATGAATAAGAAATAAAAACATAAATAAATTTGACTTCATCAAAATTAAAAAACATTTTGTAATTTAGTGAAGCCTTCAAAAAAGTGAAAAGACAATCCACAGAATGAAAAATCTATTTACAAATCATGTTTTATAAATAACTTGTACCTAAAGTACATAAAGAACTCTTAAACTCAATTATTATAAGACAAATAACCCAGCTGAAAAAAAGAGCAAAGAATCAAGAACAATTCTTCAAAGATAAAACACTAATGGACAATAAACATATAGAAAAAGTTCAGCATCATCAGCCATGAGGGAAATGCAAATCAAAACCATAGTGAGATATCATTTTCATACCCACAAAGATTGTTAACACAAAAAAGGACAGATAAAAATGAATGTTGGCAAGGATGTGGAACCCTTGTACACTGCTGATGGTAGTGCAAAGGATGCAACAGTATGGCACTTCCTTTAAAGTTAAACATACGTCCCAGCAACTTCACTTCTAGATATATACCCCAGAGAAATAAAAATACATGCTCACACAAACATTTCTACCTAAATGTTTGTAGCAGCATTATTCACAATAGCCAAAAGTAGCACAACTAAATACCTACCAGTTGGTAAACTGATAAACAAAATGTAGAATTATGTGGTTCCATTTATATGAAAGGTCCGCAGTTGGCAAACCTATAGAGATAGAAAAGAGATTGGTGCTTGCCTAGGCTGGGGTAGAGTGGAAGAAGTTGGGAGAGACATTATATGGATTTATTTTGGGGTGATGAGAATGTAAACAGACTGTGGTGTTGGTGGTGTAATTCTGTATATATATTAAAATCCATTGAATTATATACGTTAAATAGGTGAAACGTATGTCCATAAATTATATCTCCATATTGCTCACATACAAAGTTTTTTTTTTTTTTTAAAGAGACCTCACTATAGAACTTGGTTCTTGGTCATGAATGCCCCTCAGCAGCTGGGGAACTTACAGTCCCAGTACCTGGGTCACATCCTAAACAGAATGTCTTCCTTGCCCAGGAGATTTCAGTGCTCAGTCAAGGATGAAAAGATTGAGTGTGGCTTTGAGGAGTAAAATTCCATACCACTGACTTCCCTCCATGAGTGATTCTGCCTTGTGCCTCATTAGATGACATCTGTGAAGTGAGGAGTCATTTTAGACCCTTGCCAGGAGTCTGCACTGTGCCAACAGGCACCTTTGAGGTCACATCACAGGAGAAACCACGACTTATGAGAAGGCACTGAAAGCCTCTGAAAGCCTGCAGAGGTTACAGAAGAGGGACCCTGTACACTGGGTGGACTCAACATTTGAACCTCTCATTTCCTTTTTTCATAGCTAAACTGTGTATTCAGATTTCTATGGTCCTTTGGAATCTTTATAGAAGAACATTCAAAAAGGTGTTCTAAAATAAAATCCATGGAACCAAAGCATTTATTAAGTTACTTAAATATTTTCACTTTGTTTTTTGTTTTTTTTTTCATTTTAAACTGCACAGTTTCACAACTATGAATTTACTGCTGGGACCGTGTAATGCACTGGATGCACAGAATCCACAGATGGAAGCTTGACTCCTGCTTTCCTATTTTATCAATACCACATGCAAAATATTGTTGAATAACCAGTTGCACTGCATTTTTAAATTTACCTTTATTTGCTATTCTTAAGCACATCAACACACCATTTTATGGAATTTACAGTACATTTTTAAAATTTATTTTATTTTATTTTATTTTTTGCGGCATCAGGGATCGAACTTACGACCTCACACTTGCCAGGCAGACGCTTAGGCCACTGAGCTAAATTCCCAGCCCATTTTATGGAATTTAAAACAGAAAAAAGACATACTTCTTAAAAAAGTCAGGAGCCAGGGTAGCCACTTGAACTCAACATAGACATTATCAAATAGCGTACAGACTTCCTTTGTAAAGGATTAAGACTAGTTGTTTTAAACATTCAGATATTTTTAATACAATTAACAGTCAGCTACAATCAATTTTAATCTACTTAAGTGGAATAAAATTTTATGCACTGAGGGCAAAAAGACACACTTCTAGAAACACTGGGTTTGCAAAAGAAAAGAGTCTGAGGATTACTTCAAAATAGACATCCCTGAACCCCATTTAGGCAACTTATAGTCATTGATGTGACATATAATTTAGCCACATGAATTCTTACATATTTGCTCCAAACTTCTGAAATGAGACTTGTAACATAAAACCCTGTCAGTCATCAACAAATACACAGAAACTTTCAGCTCCAGTTCTTTAACTCTTATCTTTTGGCACATAACACTTTATAAGCCACCAATTACATATTTCTTGCAGTCACAGTAATTTTTATCAATGTTAACATTCATAATTAAACTGACCCCTGCATGAATGCATATTTTAGCATCTTTAGCAAGTCCCTTCTTAAACTGAATTTACCCTTCATGCCCCCAGGTGGCTCTTCTATTTTCAAAGGGGAAGGGAAACGTGTGAACAAACCAGCTGCATCCACATTACATACAGAGAGAAATTTCTATGCTGGTGGCATCAAACCAAGGAAGAATTCTCTCTGATGGTCAAGCTGTCTAATTAATCATAGCTTCACTAGAAAAATAAACATCATGACAAAGTGATAACGCCAAATATACTTCTGTTTTGTGCTATAGATGCTCAAAATGGAGAAAATAATGCTGAGAGGAGAGACTCAAAATACTTTGTGATAAATACCAGTAATTAACTCTTATTTTAAAAAATGGTCAAGAAAACATGGAAGAAGGAAAATGCCAGCAATCAAAAACTCAGATCATTAAAAATGACTCAAATAATTAATGTATATAATTTTGTTGGTATTCTGCTTTTCTCAGTCTAATTGAAACATACAGTGGTGGCAAAAGTGACTAATTTGGGGTTATGACTCCTTTTCTCAATCGGTAGACGCACCAGAAAAAATGTCTTATCAAAGGGCATAATTAGCTATATGATTTGCCCATAAGAGCAAAATGAAAATGCAAGATGGTGATAGCAAAGCCTTACCTCAGGCGCGCAGCCCTTCTGAGGTCAGGTCTGTGGTGTGAGGATGTAGTTGGGGAAAATGCCCCTGCCGATCGGTAAGAAATGTAAGGCAAGGGACCATGTAACCCACACCCTGATGGCTTGTCTTCTAGCTAGTTTAGCTTCTCTTGGCAGAATGCACACATTCTACAGACTCTTCAGGCTGGAAAACAGCTTAGGAATGACATGTCACTTTCTCGTTTATAGAAGCCAACACTAGAGAAATTAACTGACTTGTCTGAGGTCATGAGTTTGATGACAAAGCTAGAATTATATCCCCAGGTATTCTGACCCACATCATCATTCTTTCCCTTATACTTCCCTGCTAGTCTCCAGTGAAAAAGTGGACAGCCAGGAAATAGTTACTACAAAACAAAAGGGCCCTGGGGTAGAGTAAGGTATTACCTCATCAAGGCTTCCATTTCAACCTTTTGCTCAAAGAATGAAATACATTTCTAAAAGTCAGTTTTCAAAATTCATTTTCTGAGTCAATATTCCAAGTCCTACAGTAAACACCCTACAGGAGAGCTCCAAACCTTAAAACACATTACTTTGTTAAGAGCTCATTGGAGCCCAAGAGTTAATGCTCATAGGCCAATGTGGTTACTAATGGATAGTTATAAGGCAACACATTAGTAAACTAATCACTGTTCCTGCACAAATATTTAAACTTATTCCAAGACATTTTGAACTTCAACACTGAGCTAGCCAAACACATTTGTAATCTGAACCCATGGTTCTAATAAGTTACTGCCTTTTGGATGTCCTTCAGGGTTAGGGACGTATCTAGAAAGATTAACACTTGAGTGAGAACAAAGACTGATATTTTCAATGTAAGCATGCAGGTTAGGTGTTTATATACAAAACAAAATGAATCTCTCTTCATAGCTCAAGTATGTGTACAAATTTAGCACATCAAAAATCTGCAACAAGGACACAGTCATTGAAAGATACTGTAAAAATTAAATATAAGTGAAAGCTGAGAAGATTATGAAAAACACTTAGGCAGATGATGAAAGAGTTCAAGGTAGACTGGAAATACTAGAACAAATGTAGTGAAAAAACATACAGAAAGGCAAAGACAGTGCCCAAACCCTTCAAATAAGACATAATGCTACTAGTTTTGGTGCCAGACCTATTTCCAGTTTGAATTCTAGAATCATACATATTTCATTTTTTAAAACTTTAGCTGATTCACCTGCAAAATACAGCAGATACTAAAACCAAAAGGAGAGCCCAGATGCTTTCAAGATGTCTCTGTAAACTCTAAAAGCTATGATTCCTTCAGCTTTAATTTTACCATATTGGGCTCCCCCCAAAGAAGTATTCAGTGTGTGGGGGGGGGGGATGGGGGTAGGGGGGGTAATTAGTTTTCCAAGTTGAAAATTTTTCACAACCTTATGCTTTGTAGGTAGTAAAGAAAAACAAAATATTCTTTGGCTTGGATAAATTCTGGCATAATTACAGGTCTGGTGTTTGGAAAATGAAGGCCAGATGAAAATGGTGCAGAGACATGAATAACCTAGAGTGTCTGAGGCTACAGCACTTACATCTCATTAACCGCCAATTACTGTATTCATAATTTAATACAAAAAGGAAAAACACAAATGGTATGTTTTTAAAAAAACATACCTTTTATCTAGACTGCAGTTTACACTTGGCCTCTGAAGGCAGGATTAATGCAATGGGTTGAGAAAGGGAGTAGTTAGATTGAGCAATAAAAACACTTGATAACATGTGAGGCTATAAAAATGGCTTGGCTGAAGCTATTAACCAAAGATAAATAATAGCCTGCAGGAGGAAAAGAAACAGTTTTTTCTGGATCATAAGGTCTTGTGTGTTTTTAAAGACTTGCTTTCACTGAAAATATAACATATCCATTTAAAGAGATATTTTTGAAATCCATGATTTCACGAAATTCTTTATGTTCAATATCTTGACTTTTTTTTCTGGCAAGACTGTGTTTGTAAGTTTTGCCAAAACATTAAAAGCAAAAATCATCCTTAGCTGTATTGTTGTTGTTGTTGTTATTTCATTAGTAATCTTACTATTATTATTTCTATGTTGTTGATATTCTTAATTACCACCACTACAAGAAATATTATTACTACTAACTGGTGCCATATCTAACAGTAACTCTGCCTAACATCCTAATAGGAATAGTTTCTAGTGTGTTTACTGCATTTTTGAATTCTAATGTATAACACTTTATTTCTCAGCTTCTTGTGTTGGGAGGCTCTCTCCAGTAAGACTGATTCACTTCACTTCATTCGGGCCAGTCTGTGAACCAGAAGCTTCAGTATCTTTTAGGAGTCCATTTTTATACAAATTCCCAGGTCCCATGACAGACAGGATCAGAAGCTCTAGGCAGGGGCTCTCCCAAGATTCTGATGCTTAAATTTTAGAAGCTATGCTCAACAGAGGCAGTAACTGAGGTGCTAAAGGGGAAGGGAGGATGGGAGAAAAGTGAGGGTGCACACCTGAGCCACACCTGCAGGCTTTACCTTGCCTGCTTAAGGCAAACTGCCAAAGCCAAAGAAAGGAAAGCAAAGTCTGAGGCAGGGTAAGCCAAAGAAAGGACAATAAAATCTAGAGCACGGTTTTAGGCATGAGGGCTCCTTCCTGCCCTGTTATGTGGTGTGGAAGCTCCTGTCCTAGGCTTCAGGCTCCTGGGAGGAGAGACACTGCCAGAACTTGCCCCCAGGTGTTATTTAGCTCTTTTGCCTACAGAATATATGTCTTATTTTCCATCAATGCAGACATGTCAGATGGAATTGGCTACCATTTCTAAGTTAGAATTTCTCAGATGTGAGGTCTACACATTTCGGGGTATTGTTGATCTCCAGTGTCACCTAATCAAAGTCTCTAGAGGCAGTAACAAGCTCTCACATGACTTCTGTGCAGTGTTAAATTTCAGATCTGCTCCTTATATTTTTGGCCTGATCTAACATTTAGTTTGGAAGGAGGTTTCAAAATAAATCCTGTAGGTATTCTTCCTTCTTTTCTGTCTCTTCCTCCTTCCTTTTCTTCTTTGTAATGTTTCTCAGTAACGAAATTAGATAATGAAAAAACAAAAACCCATACCCAAAGAAGAAAATGAAAAATAATCTGTAAGCCTGTCACTCACTTGAATAAATTCAGTAATAGAAAGTAACATTATTTAAATAAAATTAGCATATAGGAATATAGAGTAGCCCGTTAAAAGGTATCATATTTTATCTTACTGATCCATATCATTTACTAGTCATTTATCATTAAATATTTAGCAGCTGTTCTAAGTTTCAGTTTTATAAATAATAATATAACAAACAACTCTATACAAAAACCTGTGTTTCATCACTGACACCCAAATGACCTTATGGCCAACTCATAGAAGGAAATTTCTAGATAAAAAAATGTGCCTTCTTTCGATGTACTTGATATATACTTCCAAATAACTCCTAAAGAGAATAACAAGTTAGAAACACGTCAAATTATAAATTGGTAAAGCTATGTTGAAGATGACTTGGCAAGAGGGAAAAGAAAATTAACAACTTTGAGTGATCTTGTTTAAGGAGATACTCACAGTAGTGAAAAATTGGCAACATTCTAAATATACATTTATCCAGGAATTAGGAAATAAGCATCACACAGAATTTAAAATATATGAACTAGGTCTGTACATGTCAGCATAGATCTCTCTGAAAAACAATGGCATAATGTCAAATGAAAAAATTTGTGCAAGCAAATATTCAGGATGGAATCATTTATCTAAAATATTCAAAAATCAAACAAAAAGATACTGTAGTGGGTATTCACATTCACAGGGGAAGTATAAAACCACTTACTCCAATGCAGCAGTTAGTCTCTGGAAAAGAGGACTGTGCAAGAGGTGTAGAAATGTTAGCTGGATCCACAATATTTATTTAATTTGCAAGTAGTTCTGAAGCAGATAAGGTAAAATGTTAATACTTGTCAAATATATGGCGCAGTTCTCAAAATGTAGCTGAGAACCTCTGAGAGACTAATAATAATTTTCATAATAATATTTAGACATTATTTGTCTTTTTCACTGTGTCGACTTTTGCATTGTTGGTAAAATTAGTATCTGGTAAAACTTGCACAAATCAAAGCAGTGGTACCACCTGTATGAGTAGTCATTTTATTCTTGCAGTAAATCACACATCTGCGTAAAATAAAACAAGTCTGTTTCACTTAATGTCCACAACGAAGCATCAGAAAGTACTTTACTGATTCTCAACAATTAAAGACATTTTTGGGATTGATGGAGATGTAATAATAGAATGTAGAATTTTGTATAATTAAATATATCTACATCTGGAAGACCAGAATGATTCAGTAAATTAGTATTTTCCAATCAATTAATGGTGTCAACAAAATCATGTATGGGTGAACGATCAACTGGAAATGCAAGATAAGTGAGTTTTAGAGTATGAAAATGTCAGTGATAAGGTTTCAGATTCCACATCACAAATACTCTTGAGAAACTACCACCTATTGAGTTTGGGTGTCGTATTAAAGCAGAATTTCCAGTTAACAGAAAATGTTAATGCTGTACCTTTTTCCAACTACGTAACTGTTTGAAGATTGGTTTTCTTTGTATACTTCCAACAAAAAAGCATATCAGAATATATTGCATGCAGAAGTGGGTAAGAATCTACTTGGTAAGAAAAAGGCTTCCAAAATTATAAAACGATGACACTCTTTTCAATGATTTCACTTTACTTTGGAAAATTTAGACATTTTCATAGAAAATATTATTTATGGTATATTACAAAGAATGTTATTACTATTTTAAATGAATTACATATTTTAAATTTTATATTTTAATTTCTAATGAGGTTAACATTAGAAGTAATAAAATCTTTTTGGAGTTCTTAACATTTTTTAAGAGTGAGACTAAATAAGTTGATAAATATGGACTCAGAGTGGGTAGATTTATCCTCTTACAATATTTGCTCAGTTTTCTTTATGCATATAACTAAAAAAATGAAAATACCTACCAACAGCATATGAGGACATATATATAAGTCTACATCATACCAAAGACTGATCATTAAAGAAAATATAAACAGGCCAATCAACCTTGTGAATAAGAGTAAAAAGAAAAAAATTATGTCATGTTTTTAATTTGCCTGTTTTTTAATATGAGTTTAAACAATGTTAAACACTTACTGGTAATTTTAATTTTTTAAAACTTGTTCTTTTCAGTCATTTGCTTATTCTTTCAATGTATATTTGTTAAGCATCTTGTACATACCACACTTGCTTGTAAGTGTATCTGGAATGCACCAATGAACACATCATATTTCTGTTGTAACAGTTGTAACACCATGATCTATGGAGCCCAATTTGGCCAACTTCTGACTTTGGTGAAGTTTTGTTGGAACACAGTCATGCTTAGCTATTTATGCATTGTCCTTAGACACTGTTGAGCTAAAGGGCAGAGCTGAGTGGTTTAAACAGAGATTGTGGTGCCTTCAAAGTCAGAAGTACTATTTGTCCTTGATAGATTGGTCTCCTGGATTCTATGGGAATGTTTAGCTTCTCCCTACTATTTGTAAGACCCCTTTATATATTCAAGATATTGTGTCTTGCAGATGTTTTCTGATTTATATGTAGCCTTTTGATTTTATTTATGTTCTTTTCATTGTATAGAGTTTGACATTTCATCTAACAACCTGCTTAAATTTTAATATAATTGTTTTTTTGTTTTTTTTTTTTTTTGGTGTTTTTGAGATAGGGCCTCACTATGCAGTTCAGGCTGGCCTTGAACTCACTTTGTAGCCCAGCTTGTCCTTAGAGTAGCAGCAATCCTTCTGGGATTACAGGCATGTGCTACCTGTTGCTAATTTTTTAAGACCATTGATTACTTTATTATTAATTTATTATCAATAATTTATTGGTTATTTTGCTTTCTACCGCTAAATTTTAAAATTATTTTAAAATTATTTTATCATATTAATGAAAGAATCCCTCACTTCTGGTTTCAGTTGCATTAAATACTTGAATTACCTTGGAGGGAATTTAGATTTCCAATATATTAATTCATTTTGTCAAAAAGCACAGAATGTTTGTTTCTCTGTCATATCTCATCTTGAAAATAATTTTATAGCTTTTTTTCAGGTAGTCTTATAAATTCCTTTGTATGTTTATTCCTACTTACTTTCTATTTTCAGGTTGCTAATGTGATATGTAAGGTTTTTCATCTTTATTTTATAACTGATTATAGCTACTTTAAAATTTTCATAATTAGATGACATGTTGAACTCTTGAAAGTGTTAATAGCTTTTTTCCCAATTGACTCTCCTAAATTTTTAATTTGGACAAATGAGGATTTGCTTTACTTTTCCTTTTTGATCACTTAACTTTTTTCTCTTTAATATCACATTTGACAGATTTTAGAAAAATAATTACTAGCTTACATTCCTTTTCTTGTTTTGAAATACTTATAGAAATTTACAACTAAGCAGATGAACTAATCTTTATTTTGAATAAAATCTTTATAATTTTAAGTAGTTAAGACTTCTAAGTCTATTTCATTAAAAGTTCTCATCAACAGTATGTACTAACCCAAGTATTTTTGGGGCACTGTAGAAATAATAGAGATGCGCACACCTAATCTACTTATAAAGTGATTTTGACACTAATAAAATTTATTGTGTCTTGTAAGAAGCAGCTGCTTTCATCATGGCTTATTGTTGTTATTAATATTGGCTAATATTTTATTTTATATTTTTCAACCTTTAACATAGATTTATAGAGATTTGGTGTTATCTTTGTTAAGACTTTCCTATGCATGAAAGAAAAATAAATTGGAATGGCCACACCTTTTTTCTATCCCTGAAATGCTTTACTATTGTTAAGATTATAAATTTACACACATTATACGATATAAAAGTGATAAATAAAATTAGAATAATGGAAATGAGGTATGGAATAAATGTATCCCACCATCTAGAGGAGAAATGTCATGATCACACAGTTAAGAACAATTAGTCAAATTTAGATTTAAAGTTTTAGTAAATGTAGGTAACTGTGAAGTGTCACCCACTCCTCCAAATAACAGTTTATAGAAAATGTAATAAGGTTCTCCTACAAACATAGAACTAATTATGTTAACGTTTCTCTGAGGTCTATGGGAATAGCTAGTGGACTGAGACCAACTAGAGAGCTTTAATCCACATTATTAACACATCCAAAGAAAGAAAAAGGTCAACTCCTGGAGCCAGGCCAGTTTAGATAAACTGAACTCAGAGAAACAAACATTGGCAATGAGTGTTGGGCACTGCCCACAGGAAGGAAAGAAACATAGAGTCCAATAGCTGTGAGCGTCCAGTTATGATAAACGTGTCCTCTAGCAATGGCACAGGCATTTCCCCAGACTTCACCAAGACCTAGAGAAATGTTTCCCAGGACAATGACCCTTTGCTGACTCTGTGCACACTATCAGTTTTTTGATTATGTATTTAGCAATCTCTGCTGATTCTAGGAAAGGTTGTAGGACGTGCCTAGATCTGTACATTGCTTTTCTGCTAGGAAACATTGCCCTTCTGTTTTCATGTACATTTCACTCTCACACATAGATGCAAGGGATATGTATGTAATACCAGGCCCATCAACTGAAACTGAACTTCTTTCTTTATGATGCAAGTGTTATCAAGGTGGTATAACATTTTGAGGAGGATAATTTCAAATACATTCTGATTTATGAAAAAATTAAATAGCTCATTTCAGCATTTATACATTAGAAATAAATCACACACAACATCCTCATTACTCAAGGCAACCTATCCATCAGTGTCTGGATTCATTTACTGACTAGCTAAGAACTGTTGCACTGGAAAACTCCAATGATGCTTCCATTTCATGAATCTTTAGTTCATTTCATCTAGTTGTAACTAATGTGGTGTATGAGGATTTCTTGGAAGAGTGATCATCTGATCACCATTTACTTTCTCCTAGGATTAATTTTCATCTATTAGCCAAGGGTAATAATGGATTCAGAAAGAAGTTTCCTTCTCAGCTTTGGTAAAATCTACCAGTGATGAACCACTGCTTTATCCTTGGCTCTCATAAAGGCATTCATGGATATTAATATTTTGAAAATATTTGACACTTTTTTATTTGACCATTGAGGTCCAGCCTTAAAGTTATATCTTTTTACATCCTTTAAAAATGCCAGCTTTTAAAATATAAAGATATCTTTAAAAGATACACAATAGTATAAGTTTATTTTTTATGTTAGATTGAACTGTATGAATTTGCTGATGCCATTTCTGATGAGTGATAAATATATTTTGACTTTTAGGGCAGAAATAGTCAAGCATCAGTCAATTTTCTCTAACATGACTCAACTCTTAAAGATTTGTCAGTCTATTGTCTCTTATAGGTTAACAGAAATGAATTCATCAATTTACCAAGGACAAGAGAGTCACACTGAATTAAACTGATCTTATTTTTCACTCAGTCAGAAGTAGCATTTCTGAGAAGAAAATGACATTTGTTTTATGATTTGCTGTCATTTGGCTTCTCCTGTATCAGACTGAATGAAACAATATTGTACCATTCTGTTGTTGTGATCACACCAAATTTTGACATATGCTTAGCATTTGGCTCTAAGTGCCACTATGTCACCAAGGTTCACACTTGGATCTATACTTGAGTACATACGTGTGTGAGCACGTGCATGAGCATGTGTGCAACCACATTTGGACACTTGTTTCCTGCTAACAGAAAGCCAAGCATATGTTTGAGACCAAGCTTCCTTTTCTTTTTGACACATTTTCTGTAATTAGATGCATTAAGAAATACAACAGGATTAAAAATCAGAAGGGGTTTGTATTTTTGTAAACATGAACCGTGGTTATGGCAAAGACCTTTTATCAACTAAAACATGTCCACTGCAGCCATAGTCCAAACAACTTAGTTTATATATAGCACAGTTCAAATCATGAAAGAAAGAAAAAGAAAGAAAGAAAGAAAGAAAGAAAGAAAGAAAGAAAGAAAGAAAGAAAGAGAAAGAAAGAAAGAATCTTTCCTGTGAAAAAACAAAAATGATAAAATAAAACAGGGCTCATTTGAACATTAAACTACATCCATAAAAATGTCAGCCTAACTGGATTACTTTCAGCAATGCTGCAAAAATGAAAACAGTAAATGAGACTTTGATGGTGGCAGTTGAAAATAAATTTTTTCTAGTACTTCATTCTTGTGGTTTATGAGGTTACTAAAACTCACAGTGTAATTATGGTTTGACACTTTGTATCTTTTTTATTTATAGTCTTCTAAAGGAAGTAGTGTAAATTGCATTCTTTAAAACATCATTGAACATGTTGAAAGTACCCCAGATGTCAAAGGGAGTGGAATACAATGATTAAAAACATGAACAGATTTCTTCATGAAAACTAGAAGAAGCCAGTTCTGAGGTAAATCAGCACAGATAGCCTACATTCTGTAGGAATGCAGGTTTGGGTGACATGAAAGATATTTAGGTACCATTTTTATTTATTTGTTTTTAAGTGAGAGTGAAATAAAACATATCATTTTTGTAATGAAAAAGGCATGTCTTTGTGATAGTGGTGCCTGGGAGGCAGTATGGAGAAGCAGGTAAAGATATAGGCCTTGAATTCATACAAACCTAATCCAAATTCTGGTTTTGTCACATGTTAGTGTTAGCTGTGTCACCTTGGGACACTAATTACTCTTTACCTTTCAGTTTCCTTAGCTGTACAATGAGGATAATAATAACAGCTAGAATGCCATGGGGCCATTCTAAAAAGTTAAATGAATTAAAACACTTATTCCAGTGCCTGATACATAGTAATGACTGAAACAGAATTCGCAGAGAAAAATATTGTTCATTTTGAAACAAGAGACTATGAACATGACACACATGATAATCGAGAGGCATTTGAGAAACCATGGTACCCATGTGGCTGCAACTATGGAAGTTAATTTTTCATAAAACAAATCCCAAGATTCCATATGCTTTTGCATTCATTGATTAAGAGACAATCCATAGAATCACCTTTATACATTCTTGCACTCATGGCTCTATTTGGCTTCTCCATTATTATTCATTTGAGATTTCATGTGTTTAGGAGACCTTGGATGAGGGAATTTTCAGAAACTATTTTCTTCATAGGCTTCTAATATGTATCGTATTTTGATATACGCAATTTGAATGGAAGAGTCTGCAATTGGATATCTGTTCATTCCCAGAATATAGTACCAACATTGTTGGTAAAACCTATGGATTTCTTGATAAGTCTGAGGAACAACTGGGGTGGCAATAAGAAAGGAATAGCATTAAATAAGATACTAAGTTTCAGAAGTTTCCTACTTAAAAAATGTGGCCCAGAATTTAATGAACATAATCAGAACTCAAAGACCAGAAGAAAATGGAAAGTCAAATGGGTCTTAATGCTAGAATGCGAATTAAAAACTGAATTGGCTGTCGCTTAACAGCATCCATTATTCTACATAAGAAGTTCTTCAGGAGCAATGTGAATATTCCAAAGCAGAATTGCACACAGTCTTTCAACTAAAGGACTGATGCAGAGGGCTATGTTTCCATGGTGGTTACATTCCATACTACATGTAAATTAATATTAAGTAAATTGGTGCCAGAGATCCCTGTTAAAAGCCCTTTGATGATACAAAACAAATACTAAATTCAACTAAAATTAAATCTTTGTTTGAATACATACGAAAGTCTTCTCATAGTAGTGAAGAAAATTCCTTGATTGGGCCATTATAATGATATATTGGTTGGCAAATTTAAGCTCATAATGACCCATTCTTCTAAATAAACTATTAGAAAATAATTTCATGAATGGTTAAAATGTTTGCACTTCAAACATATCATTAATATCACCAATTCAGAAACAAAATTAAAAGTTGTTTAAATATCTTATAAAACTGCAGCTGCTCTATTCATCCATTAAAAAGAAACGAAAATGAAAATTTTTGCCTCAGTGATCTGCATTGGCTGTAAAAAGCAGCTCCGAATGACAGTCTCTTCGTCTTGGATTTCTGCAGTGAATGGTGGTAGGAATATAACACAGAGGTCCATCATCATCAAAGAGATATGACCTTTGCTTGTCCAGGCAAAATAGTTCTGGGAGTGCCGAGTTGGCAACATTCTCTGTTATCATCTTTCTTTTGGCTACTGACTGAGCATGGTGGCCAGGGTTAGCAGTTCAGTCTGCTGCTATGAAGCTGGGTTTTTCTTCTGTGAAGCTAATTGAAACTGCAACATTGAACTCATTATCATCTTGTAAAACCCCTGTGAGCTAACTGGCTCCGACAGCCATGGTTATATGCT
This sequence comes from Cuniculus paca, assembly GCA_004365215.1. NCBI lineage: Eukaryota > Metazoa > Chordata > Mammalia > Rodentia > Cuniculidae > Cuniculus > Cuniculus paca. The sequence goes on along the minus strand of RJWT010003212.1, from coordinate 19,693 downwards.
AAAATCAAAGGCACGATGATTCAAAGAATTAGGGACATGAAATTCGGGATATTTTCTAAAGATCAAAAATGTAAGATTAAAACTCAGCATGTAATTAATTTACATGTACCAAGATGGCTATCAAATGGGCTATTTTTTTCAAATTTACCAACAATGTAGGTTAAGTAGGGATAAGTAAGCCAAAAGAGATCTCCAAGATGTTTTAATTTGAACAATAATATGCCACTCTTTTTACTACGGTCATGTATAAATCACATGACCAAGTAGAATATGCCCTTGGGTTGATTTTTTTCAAGCCCAATGAGAGTGGGACCATTGTGCAATTAATTGGATTGTTAGAGGTTTAACCTGATTGTATTACTAAGACAACAACAACAAGTGAATTAAAGTTGAATAAATTTGTTATCTGCATATTATCTGACAATTTTGATCTATAATTTGCAGGTTGATTTTGCTTCCTCAGGGAACATCTGACAATATCTGGAAACATTTTTTGATTGTCCCAACTTAAGACAGGAAGGGAGAAGGAACACTGTTGGTGGAAAGTAGTGGAGGTACTGCTGAACATCGTACAATGTATGGGATATAACAGAATTATTTAATTCAAAGTATCCACAGTGCAGGGTTTGAGAAACAGACCCCACTATGTAGGAAAACCTTGTAAGAAGCCATCACTGTTGCTTATCAGTAGTGAAGAGATAAATTATTCAGTAAAAATGATTTTGAGGTAACTTTAAGAATTTGGAAAACTGCATTATAATCTCTACTTCTCTCCAGATATCAAATTCAAGTAGAGATGTTTTAAAAGGTTACCAAGAAAATTTGGAGAAAAGCAGATGAATTTGGTTTCTGGATGTGGGATATGATTTTCTCAAATTCTCCTACAGTGACACTAGGAGAAAGACAAAGGGAATCTCAATAAATGTCCCTCCGTAAAAACCTGTCATGCTTCTCTTTGTCAGAACTCCAATTTATTGAAAATCATCAAAATTCAAAAGCAAACCGCAGATTCAGAACAACATTTACAAAACAAATTTAAGTGTCTCTATTTTTATAACAGAGCTCATATAAGATTATTTAAAAAATAAAAAGCATTAGCCAATGGACAGCTGGTCAGAGTACACAGAAAAATTTGAAAAGACAAAAAGACTATGATTAAAACATTTCATTTCATTCATGCTCAAACAAATACGAGTCAGGCTGAGGCTGTAGCTCAGGGGTAGAGCATTTGCCTAGCATGTGCGAGGTCCTGTGGTCATCCTCAGCACCACAAAAAAGAAAAAAAAAAAGAAAATAGAAAAAAGAAAAGGAAAAGAAAATACAAAGTAAAATCAGATAGAATCTTTTACTTGTCAATTTATGAAAAAAGAGATCATTTTGCTTTAGGTATGAAGGAGTAAAATGGTTTTCTTATACTACTAGTAGACTGTAAACTGGTTCAACTCTCTGGCCCACTGAACTCACTTCTGAAAATTAAGGAGATAAAATACAGCAAAATTTGAAAAAAAAATCACACAAAGTTCACACATGAAGATATTTACTATGATATTATTTACAAAGAATTCTAATAAAATGAGAACATTCTTATGCTCTGAGGTTATTGATAGTAGATACAATGGGCCTAATGGTGGTTCTCAAAAGATATAACCATATGTTAAAATTCTATATTGTAACTCTGAGGATTAAAAAAGAAAGGATATGCTTAAGTACAGGTCGCAGAATTTGCCATATATTTAGTAAAATAGAAATCTAAATGCATGGTAATAAGTGTTAATATTCAAAATTGAATTTAAAATGTCCAGCTATTTATGGTACAGAATATGATAGGTAAATATCGGAAGGATGTGTTACTAGTGAGCCTGACTCCATTTTTCAAAAACCTGGATTCCTATGGTATATTTGAACTTGCAGTTATATCTCTAATGATAAGATATAGTAACACACTTGTGTAAACAAATAGAAACTTTGAATCTCACTAACTACCTTGGTGACAACAGCAGTGGCACCAGGAGGTAATTCAGGGAAGATGCTAGATAACTGATGCACACTCTGCGGCCACAAAAGAGCATCATTCTAAAGAGAAATGTGTGTTTCCAGGAATAAAAAGCTGACTGAGAATCTGTGATCATGCTTCATAAGACAGTGGACATCACTCCCAATGTTAAATAAAGCTTAAAGATAAGGGTGAGAACTTATTTATTTGGTCTTCCTTTCTTCTCTGTCTTTCCTGGTATGCTACATAAGTAGCACACATCTATATATTGGATGCTTTGCAACACTATCAAGTGAAAACAGACTTGGACAATTGTGTGATAATTCAGATCACGAAAAAATGAAGTAAATAAAGCTCATTTTTTTCAGCACCACACACACAAAAAAAGAAAATACAAAGTAAAAGAAGAGATAATTTTCTCCTTTTCTCTTTCTATCTAACCATTTCCACTTTAGAATATGTTTAAATGTTCCCAGATACTTCATCTTTGAATTTTGCATTTCAGCAGCCACATAATCTCCATACTAAGTTATCACTGAAAGGGGTGAAATATGAAAAAGCTTTTCAGCTATGTTCTGAGTATGGCTATTTTATATCAGAGAAAAATTACTGTAAGCAAAGATTTCCATGAATATTGTAATACTAATAACCTTCATAAATGGTAAAAGGTGTGGTTTCCTAGAACACTCTGGTAGTTAATATATTCAAGTAAATGTGTTCAGGAATATACACTTCCACAGGTCTCTCAATGTTCTGTAGAATGTGCAGAGACACTGATAGCCTTTGTTGCCACCTAGCTGTCTAAGGATGTGGTATGCAATCTCTCACTACATCAGAGGGAAGACATTCTTATGGCCCATTATGAAAGGTTTGGGTTTCATGAATTTAGGGTCTCTTCTAGTAACACAACTTATTGAATGTACACGTGTCACCTGGACCTCTATGCATTACTCCATGGCAATGAGGATGGGGAATAAACATGAAAAATTCTGATATTCTAGCTACCACAATTGCTGTAATAAAGTTTCCTCATGTGTGACTAAGAGAATATCACTTTTTCTGCATTCAATCATGAAGCATGGATAGATTAATTTATTAGTTTAGGAGTGTGGTAAAAATAAATCTCAGATCTTCCAAGAGCTGCTTAAGGGATCTATTCCCCTTTGATCATGAAGGATGGACTTATGGTTAATTTAGTGCTCTCTAGTCAAATTAACTCTTTCTGCCTAGCTTGAGGTAGTATTTCTATTCCTCGAAGGAAAAGGTCTAGTTATCAAGAATGCTATTTTGTTACTGGTCCTGTTATTGGAATTATTTTGAGGCATTAAATGATACATACAGTTTAAAGAAAAAAATCTGCCCAAGAAATCCAAGGTATTACAAGTTATTAAGAAATGGACAGCTGGCTGTGCTGGCACACACGTGTAATCTCAGCACTTTGGAGGGCTGAGGCAGGAGGATCACAGGTTCCTGCTCAGCCTGGTCAGCCATTTAGCAAGATCCATTTTTTAAAAAAATTAATAATAAAAAAGGATTGGAGATATAGTTCAGTGCAAATACCTTGGATTCAATCTCCAGAAAAAAATTAAAAAATGTAATGAAACAGAACTGAACAGAAAAAAAGAAAGAAAGAAGACAAGAAAAAATGAGACCACAGTCTCACAAATTGTAAAATAAAGATTTTTTTTTTCAAATGAAAGAATTTTAGAAGCCCAGAACAGTGGGAATACTTTTTTTTTTTCTTTGTGGCACCAGGGATCAAACTCATGACCTCATGCTTGCCAGGCAGGCGCTTAAGCTATTGAGCTAAATCTCTGGCAGAACAGTGGGAATAGAATTATAAAATTGGTATATTTTTCAACTATCCTGTTTGTTTTTGCTGTGGGAATGATGAATGGGTAAGGAAGATTTTTTAATAGGATCCTTTTGTACTAAACAGCAAGAGAAGTCCATGGGATTTTGTACAACAGATCTACTTGATATTTAATGACTATTTCTCAAAAAAAAAATAATTTGGAGTCAGGTTCCAACAAGTACAGTACATATTCATAGTGCTCATGGAATGGAATATTTGAAATATGAACAGTTTCATAAAATGTTACATAATGTAATTATGTTAGATATTTAAGTGTATGATTGCAAAATTCCAGAACAATTTCTTTGAGGCATGTTTGAAAAGTATGTTCATGATACTGCCTTATACAAACATAGTTTCTGTGTACTTTTCCCCATGTGCGCTTTCATGAGTCAAGGAGCTGCTAAGGGCACATACTGCGAAGAGGCAGGGCTGTAAGTTTAGAAGATGAGACACTTGAACCCGGAGAGGCCAGGGTCCACATAAAACAGAACAAAGTACCCAGTAGAAGCTTTCCCCAGAGTAGCATGTGTAACTGGATTACTGAAGAGATGAAAATGTCTTCGGGACTCCAGGTGCCTCCCAAACTTTCCTGGGTGCTGGCTTTCAAGAACTGCTTGTAGGATGAAATGCTAATGAACAGTCTGAACCATTAAAACAGTGAGAACAAGAACACCAGTCTGTTAGCGTTGTTTGGAGCCAGTTATGATCTGCGTAACATGTTCTGTCTACAAAACACTTACCCTGTGGCATAGTGAATTGTTCTTCGGGTTCCTACGGGACTCTCCCTTCACAGCCGTCTGCCCCTCCCCTCCAGGGTTATGCTTATCGGGCCACACAGTCAGTAACTTCATTCAACCCCTGAGCCAGCCGACTAGGCTGGAAGGGATAAAGTGCAGTTTCTCAAACCCTGATACTTAGATCACTTGGTTCAGAGTCACTTTGACTTGTTAAAAATGCAGATTTCTCTGCGATGCGCCACACCTACCTAATCAGTCTTCTTCCTTGAGCCCAGGAATCTGCATTTTGGAAGTACCGCCCCAACTGAAAAATGTGCTGAATTTTTGAGACTTAGTGAGCTATGCAGAGTTCATTTCTATGGAAAGGTAAACAGTGAATATAACTTTGCTTTGGTATTTAATATCGTTGAATATAGGACTCAATTTAACCAAAGGTTTTTTTTTTCAAGAAAGCAGGTATTTCTTTTGTGCCAGAAAGAAAAGATAGTTTATAAGCTCAAAAGGCATTTTTAAAATCTATTTTCACTCATGTATACTGACTTAATTGACTCATCAAACTTATAAACTAAACACGCACACCATGATAACTAATTTATCTGCCTGGATGTCCCCCAAACTGACATGGCCTGTTGATAATATACATTTTCTACAACTGTTCAAGAGCAAATTCCTTAAATATGTATCAGTGTGTGCTTATGTGAATAAGACATTGAGACATTACCTAATGATGAAAAGTAAATAAGGAAGGACAGAACATCAATGCCATGATACACTGTGCCTCTCTGGCCTCTAATTTTGGAACTCCTGAAAACAATACTTAAGTCTTGACTTTCCGACTTTAAAATACCACTGAAGAAAGAAGTATATAGGTATGTCATCAGAATTTAGCCATTTCACCGTCTGAAACCTTCCTACTCTCCCCTTCCCTTGTGGGTCTGCTACAATTAAACTAAGAGCCTGAAGTCCTGGCTGCCAAATTTACCAAGGCCCAACTGCTCATTGTTTGCCTACGTGGATGAAGCCCAGGGGAAGAAAATTCACCTACTCCTTCTTATCCCTCAGTCATTTGTAGTATGGTCAAGTGAAAACACTCTTTTCTATGGCTGACAGGGCTTCCACACCTGAAGTCTGTCTGGAAAACTCTTTATTTAGCCTTTAAAACCAAACTCAAGTATCTTCTCTTCAATATAACCCCCTCACTCTCTGATTCTGGAGACACAGTCAGTCCTCACTATATGTGTCCAGGACTTTTGGTTTACTGCTCAAAAGCCTGGACCTTGTTCTAAGGGGCAAGGATCAGCTGACACATAAAAAACTCAGGTACAAGCTATTTCTGTTGAATCAGTTAACTGATTTTTTAAATTTTATTAAAAAATAAAAATTTCATAGTCAAACAAGAGAATAGCAACAGTTATTACACCATGTATCATTATTTTCAAAGTAGTTGCTCAGAGTGCAAGACATAAGCCATAAAAATTCTTACAAAAAAAGAAACAGATATTAACACAAACCTTTCTTTTCAACAAACTAACATAATTTAGTAGTGTAAATGAAACCAATTAGCATAGAAATTGAAATTTTTTTTAAAAATGGAATTTTTAGTTTTGCAAGTATTTGAACTTCTGTCTCTTCTATTTTGTTCTTTACTTACATTTCTTGTATAAGAGAAACCTGACATGAAGGGGGAAATGGCTCCTCGTAGGGAGGATCTCTGGACCCCAACTGAATTCTAGAGATTGTTAAACCCCCTGAATAGGCTTTCATCAACTAGGAACAATTGAGCCTCCATGAACTTCATACATGCCCTCATCAGGAAAGGATTTCACATTACAATAACAACATTGATTAGCTACACTTGAAAAGAGAAACTTTTCAAGCTTTGGCCTCTTTCCAGTGAAAGCCATTAACGAAGTGCTTATTGCATGCCAGAACTTTACATATGTTTTCTCCATTAACTCTCACTGCCACTTGTGCCACTGGTTGAGCTGTTCCACAGTATCCAGCTTCACAAATGAGGAAACAAGGTGATGGAAGAACTAAGTAATTTACTTCATCAGACCTTGTTAAGTGTCAGTGTTGCATTCAAACTCAGGGTGCCCGACCTCAAACCCACATCCCTTTAACAACACTGTCCTAGTGTCACATGACGGGGTAAACCAAACGTTCATCCTATTCTTTCCCTTTCCTTCACTACTGTTGTCTCCCAGAAGTTGCCCATTGCTTGTAGATCTGGTCTGTCAGAAATTGTTCTAGTTTTTTGAATCTTGTCTTGCCACCCCCTTTTTTGTGGTACTTCGAGTTGAATCCAGGGTTTTTGCAATGAGCTACATGCCCAGCCTATTATTATTATGATGATGGTGATGATGATGGGACAGGGTCTCACTTAGCTGCTAAGTTGCACAGACTGGGCTTGAACTCAAGAATCTCCTGCCTCAGCCTCCCTGAGGGCTGGGATACAGGAATGCATCACCACACCCAGCTTGTATTCCCTTTTTTATGGTTGTACATTTATGTGTACACACAAATACACAATATATCTGTAACCCTGCCTAATGTTACCTGGTTGAATAAGTTCTGAGACTTTTTAAAGAAGTTTTTACTTGTCCCTATATCCTCGTACTTGACACAGAAGAATTTAATCAAGCTCTTTATATTTTATGACCCACTGAACTCCAGCACCATTACAAAGTGGTGCTCCTTCTTAGTTGAAATTATGATATGCCAAATGAACATGTTGCCATTTTAAAATACAATTTTTCTTAATCTTATAAAGCAGTGGTTCACCCATTCCAACACACACACACACACACACACACACACACACATACACACACCCCACTGAGAACACTTGAGAAAATGTTCCTAAGCCCTAACTTGCAGAGATTTTAAAATTTATGATGAAGTCCAGGAATCTGTACTTTAAGCAAGCTTACATTTATGGTTTACATTTAAAATATTCCCCCAAATTGTTACATATGTGGAAGGTGATTGGGTTGTTAGTGGATTAAGTCATCATGAGTACAGAGCTTAATATGCTGACAGAAGGTGGGGTCTGGCAGAAGAGGCGGTCGGTCACTGGGGCCTGGCCCCGAAAGGTTTTTCTCCTTCCCCCGCTTCTCTCTTTGGTCCCTGCTTCTGAGCCATCAGTGAAGTCTGCAGCTTTCCTTCACCAGACCCTCCCATCATGCCCTTCCTGCCTTGAACTCAGTTGACGATGGACATAATACTCTAAAAACCATGAGCCAAAATATATCTTTCCTCCTTTAAAATGTGGATTTCAGGTATTTTGTCCCAGCAAAGAATAAGACACTTACTAAGTAGTTTTAATGCACATATTCTGTACACCATACTCTGAGAAATCAACAACACCCCCCCTTTTTTTTAATAGGGTGATACTCTAAATTCTCTAGAAACTTCTGAGCGAATTTCTGGGACTACCTTCTTCACACAAATACAACAGATTTAACACTGACTGTTAAAAATGACTGTTTAGTGATCAAAGAAATATTTCTTGAATGTCTACCTTGAGTTAGGGCTGCCAAATATCAAATAGGTAGGCTATCAGCCACTTCTACCATCCCCCCCACACATGCAGTGCCCATGATTGACATTATTTACCTAACACGCCATTCTTGTGTGTTGAGCCTGGACTCATCATTGTGAAGCCACTCTCTATCAATCTTACAGCAATAGCTAGGACATGGCCACAAGGTCTGTGCCATAGAGTGGTGAAATATAAAAGTTAAATAATGATTGGGAAATACTGGGCCTCTGGAGGAATTTAGAGTTATCTCCTTCCTCAGCAAGTATGTGATGTATATCCCTTCTCCAGAATGGTGGCAGGCCAGACACCTTGGCTCCTGGAGGCAGGCAGCTAAGGCCCACAGACAAGTGAGGAAGACGGCCCACCGGGGAACCTTCAGTATATGGGGACGAAGGAGCCTCCTATTAGTTTCTCTTCTACTTCTTGCTTAAAAGTAAGCAAAGGAAACCCAGCTGAGGCTTCCTGCCCTAGACATTAAAAAGTTTGACTTAGGGCTCTAATTACGATGAAATCTTTTTTACTGTAGCTGTCAGATCCCCCTCTTTCAATTCCGAGTTGAAACTCAGAGAACCCAAATAACTTACTTGAAGATAAAGTCAAAAGTAGAATTCAGGTCTCTGGTTTCTTAGTTCATTGCTAGTCACAGATTTAAAAAACTGAATCTAGTTAGCCTATAAAAATAAAGCTGCAAAGTTTCTGTCTAGTAGTTCAGGTAATACACTTAATCATATTTATACACTGCAAACTTTACCTTTGAGAATCTTTTGTTGGATCAGCCTCAACCAGGAGTAAGTTTAGAGTTAGTAATTCTACCTTGTTGTAAACTGTATTCTTTTAAAATAGATTAATCTATATTGGAAGAAGTGGAAAATCATTTCAAAATAATACTCCCATGAAGACTAGGCATCTCAACTATGGAGAAGAAAAGAGGGTTTAAAAGGGTGAGAGCAGGTCAGACACACCTAGCCTTGAATACCAGCTCCACTTAGTTACGATTTGAATCTAAAATATCAAGGCCATGTGCTGGGGATTTGGTTAGCTGATGATGAACTTTTAGAAGGTGATTGGATCATGAGGGATCTAACTTCATCAGAGGATTAATCTGTTGATGAATTCATAATATGATAGCAGTATTAGGAAGCAATGATAACCTAGACACAGTAAGGGTGAACATTTTAGACCTTTCATTGATAACACACAGCCCACTGTGGGATGTATACCATAGGTTTTCCATCACTGAGTTGCAGGAGGTTGGTCCTAATTGAAGGGAGTGGGTCGTGGGGTAAGATCTTGGACTGTATTATGTCTCCCATCACTTCCTGCTTGATTCTCTGACTCTCTTTGCTTCCTGACTGCCACAACATGAGCACCTTTACTCCACTATACCCTTTTCATCATGATGCTCTGCCTTGCCCCATAAATAGGATCAAGCAATCATTGACTGAAATCTCTGAAACCCTGAGCCAACATAAACCTTTAAACAGCTGTTCTCTGGGATTTTGTCACAGTGATGCTGAGCTAGCACATCTCTTTTGGGTGTGTTATCTTACACAAATAACCTAATTTCTCTGAGAATATTTCTTTGAATATACAAGTGATGAATTTATTTACCTAGTAGAGTGGTTCAGGAGGAGATAATAATTACTTGGTGTAAAAATGACACAAATACACACCTCAAGCATAGAATAGTGCTCAAAAAATGAATGCTCCCTCTCCAGCTTTCTTTTCTTTACATGTTACCTGAGTGTTTCCCAGGGCTAGCAGTATAACATGTGGTTCAATAGAAAATAAAAACATGAGGCTGTTTTTTTCAAAATTAATTCAAACTTTCAAAATGGCACCACAGAGCAGTAAACTGTGGTGGGACGATTCTGAGGCACTGCCCAGGCCACCTACCCTCATAGCCAACCCTAGTGCTGGCAGCGTTTTCTGGAATGAACCTTCTCTATTCAGTAGAAGTTCATGGTGAACTCTGGGGCATAGGTTTGGAAGTCTGTTGTATTCGAACCCCAGCTGACCATTTAATCTCTAAGAAACTTTCATAAATCAAACATCTCTCCAAGGCGTGTGTCCATTCTTGTAAATAGATCTAATGATTCTACTTTCCTTGTTGGGCTCAGATAGAAGTTAAATGTGATTAAAGCAGGAGAAATAACTAACCCAGGACCTAGTATGGGCGACTCAGATGTTGCTACTGTTATATGTCTTCCTTTTGCGCATCCATCTCCCAAATCTTTAGCTTAATTTGTGACAACTTCCATCAGAAGCGCTACTCAAGGGTCAGTGTTACTCGTCCATGGCAGAGAGCAAAGAGCTTGCATTCTCAGTTACTTTAATGGACACTTCACAACTAAGCAACAAGGACTTCCCTCAGTACAACATAAAATGATGATGGTGATACAAACAAAATTAATGAAGACAATGAAATTCATAGACGATTTGTTTACGAGTACTTTTCCACCATTATCTCATTTGATGCCCCTTCACCCAGGACATCCTATCTACAGAGCATATTACCATCTCCAGTTTACAGCTGAAGAAACAAAGCTTCCAAGACATTTAACAATTCGCCTCAAGAGTCACACTTATCTCATTCCTGGTCCATGCTGTTGCTGGCTCTATCCACAAAAATTTGGTCAAATTAGCAGTCACATGTTTGTCTCTCCTATTCATGAGTATAACTGCTTTCCTACTTCAAACAACAAAAGCTGTACAAATAATTTCATGTGGTTTTCATTTAAAAAAAATTGGACAAGAAAATAAGTAACTCATTTTAAATTTAAGTAGCTTGGAGGAGCCTGGTAAAATTTTTAAAGTTTCAGATTCTATCTGTAATTATCCACAAAGCCTGTATGTTATGCCTAGTAAAGCCTATGTCATCTCCATTAAAGTGGACATTTAGGATACTTACTATTATAGATGGATAGTCGTTCAGAGTAAAAGACCCACTAGTGAGGTTGAGGCAGGAGGATCTCTTGTTTGAGCCCAGCATGGGAAATTTAGCAAAACTGTCTCAAAATAAAAACTAAAAGGCTGGGGCTGTATGTCAGTATAAATACCCTGGGTTCAATTTTAAGTAGTAGAAGAGATGGAGTGGTAGGGGGAGGGGAGTAGGAGAGGGGGAGACCTATGAATGAGGAATTATGAACATCTGAGTTAGGGGTAGTATATGTATTTCATCTGTGCAATAATTATGGAAGCATTGCCATTTTCCCATCCTGCTTTGGAGGTGGAGCAACTAGTAGAAGGAGGAGTGGAAAACACTAAGCCAGGCTTGCACTGCCTCCTTGTGAACTTTACATGAGAAAAATAGATTCCTTTTTCACTTCCTTTTATTTGGGGTTCCTAACATTCCAACTCCCAGGTGAAAACTTAGATTTTTGGCTTTTTTTCCCCACAAAATGAAGGCTAGAAGGATTTATATCTATTATCATCCTTTCAGCTGCTGCTGAAAATTTCTCACCTCTTTGTCCTCCACTTACTTTTTGAGACTTGATCTTATTGAGTGGGGCATCCTACTTTAAAGACTTCAGACCTTACCATTCAACCTCCTTCAGAATCCTCCAGAATCTGGTGACACAGAAAGTACTGTCTAAACATAGCCACCACCAATTTTTCTCTTCCCTATCTGAACATGCCACTCCTCCTTGGTGAGGTGGAGTCCGTGTTTCTCCCATTTAAATCTAGGATGGCTTTTTTTTTTTTTTTCGGCACTGGGGATTGAACTCACGACCTTGCGCTTGCTGGGCAGGCGCTTAGACCGCTGAGCTAGATCCCCAGCCCCTTAGGATGGCTCTTGTAACTTGCTGTGACCAACAGAATGCAGAAGAAGTGGTGTTCCCACTCCTGGGATTTTTCCCCTGCAGTCCTGGGGACTGAACCCAGGGCCTTTGCAATGAGTCCCAGCTGTTTTATTTTTTTTCTCTTTGAGGCAGGGTCTCCCTAAATTGCTCAGGGCTTCAATTCATGATCCCCTTGCCTCAGCTCCTTCCAGAGTGCTGGGATTATAGACATCCTGGAGTTCTTAGCTCAAGGTTGAGAGCTGCTGCTTATCTTTGAAAACAGCTGCTTGTTAGAAGTCTGATTACCCTAAAAACCACCATGTTGTGAGGAAGTCCATATTACTTATGTGTCGGGGACCCAGGTCACTAGACGACTGAGTTATTACTTATTGGGGCTCCCACTCAGACCAGTCATCAGCTGAATGAGGCTGACTGAACCCCAGTGAATGCCAAATAGAACAAAAACTGTCCAGCTGTCCCTCCTGCAGTCCTAACCCATAGAATTGTGATAAATATTAGATCACTTTTATCTGGAGCCACTAAATTGTGGGATGATTTGCTATAGGACAATAAATAACTGAAATATCTTTAGAAGAGTGATTTATAGTGAAAAGGAGAGGTAAAGAAGGAGAAAGGTAGTTATTTCTTTTGGTTTTCACTGTTCCAGCATTAGACTTTCCTAAAAAGTGGAACTCACAACTAGTATTTCCTCAGGGAAGTAAATTTGGCATGCCCATGAATTAACCTGCAATGTACATTTGAAACACAATTAAACTGCCAGAGTTGGCAATTTATAAATGTACTTCAGCTGTCATTTCTGACCTATATGTGACATTAAGTATCAATGTTGTTTTATATGTCAGACTTATGCTTTGTGAAGCAGACATATAATATCAACTTAGTCCTAAGTAATTCTAAGAAGGTGAGTAATGATGTTATACAGTTGTCTGTACATCTAGTGGAGTACAGTGTATTTAATGAGATTATGGGTAATTTTATGCTAATTAATGCTTTTTATGGCAATCGATTTATTGAATCAGGTTTCATTCTAAAAGAAAAAAATGAATACTCAAGTATATAGCAGATACTCAGAGCTTTTACTTACTTCCTCACAAAAGGTTCTCAGAGGAAAATTCTCTGCTCCAAACCAGCAAAAGACAAGATATTTAAATAAATAAGACATTATAATGAGAATTTTATAAAAGTGCTTTCCAGGGACATATTAAGCTCCTCAATGGCGTATCATTTTCATAAAACTACCTGCTTAGTTACTAAAGATCTTCAAAGTATTTATAGTTCAGTTGACTTAAGACCAAGGGAGTTAAATTTTAATTTCTGAAGTTAGTAACTCTTAAATTTTGAAATTCGTATGAAAATGGTGGTGTGGAAGTGTGGTGGTAGGCACTGGTTCTCAACCCTGACTGATCACTAGAAGCACTTGGAATCCTTCCATCTCTACCCTTCTCCCCCTACAAACAGGTTTGACTTAATTATTCTGGGGTGGGCACCAGGCAACAGGAATTTTTAATATTTCTCAGTGATTGTATTGTCCAGCTTAGATTGAAGACACCACTGAACGCCTATAGGGTTTGGAATCATCCCTCCAGTTTAAGATGCAAACATTTACTAGTTTTATAGCCTGGCTTTACATCAGTGGTTCTCAAAGTAAAGTCCCTCATTAAGTGACATCAACCATACCTTGGAAACTTGAAAATTCTTAGGTTCCAACCAGACTTAGTGAATCAGAAAATGTAGGAGTGAGGCCCAGCCTCCAGATGATTCTGTCACAGTGTACAGCTTGAGAACTACTGTGCTATGCGATAATAAAATGGCTAATGACTCTATGTCCCTCACTGTTTCTTAATCTCTAATTGAAATTCCATTAATAGAGCTCTTCTTCCTTTTGTCAAAATATTTTGTTTTTCATAGGATTATTCAAGTCTAGGGGCAACACTTCAAAAGAATTAAGTGTATTGCTTTCTTTCTGATTCTGTAACTTACTTTTTATGTTACAATAAAAAAGAAAAGCACATAGAATTAGAAGAACTGCAGTATTATTTTATAATAACATTATTAACATTTTGATATGGACATACTCTTTACAAAAAAGGATCATGTCACACTTATTGTTTCAAAACTTGAATCTGCTTTTTTACTTACCACAGTTTTTGCAGCCTACTATTTCATGAAACATTTTTACATATTATATTTTAGATAAAAGTTGCCTTGTATTCTATTTTATCTGTATGCCACAATTTAATGAAATCTTTAGCAGTTATTTAAAACTTTTGCTCTTATAAATCATATTTTCATTATTTAAAAGAAAACTTTTAAAAGAAAATGCTCACATCCATGATGCTACTCCTGAGGTGAGTTTGCAGATGTGGCACTGTTGGATTCAAGGGAGTAGATGTCTAAGACTACTGATACACAGTAACAAGTAGCCCATATGAAAAGCTACATCCTTAGCGGTGGATCAATTGCAATTCCTTTGCACAATAGTAAATGGCACAGATCATCATTTTGCTTCATCTTTGTTACTTTACAATTAAGATAGGTTCACAGTGTTCCTGTATGAAAGTTAAATTTTTTGTCATTGTGTTTTAGTTTATAGCCCACTTGTATTTCTTCATTTTTATTCTTCATCTATTTTTTTAAAAATGTAAATATTCATTTTTTTCCTGTAGAATTGTCAAAGCTCTTCATATATTAAGGGTTATTTTTACCAGTATTTGAAGGCAAGAAATACAGAGTATGAGAGTATTATGGTGAAAAAATTTAGCCCTTCTCTGATGATTAGAGATCTTCAGGTGCCTTCAGGTGTTACCTCAGTACAGAGAGACCATTCTGAAGTTTCCATTGTGTAAAGAGATTGTGATTCAGAAAACCCTAGCCCTGGCTCCACAGGTCACCAGTTGGATGATCCAGACTGACACCAGTAATTTAATCTCTCAGAGCTTTGGTTTCCTTATCCTTCAAACAGAAATAAAAATAATTTCCACTTCATGTGGTTACTGTGAGAGACACTATACATAGTGGTTAAGCACACAGATTTCAGAACTACTTGAATTTCTACTCTACTTTTAGCAGCTATGTAACTCAGTCACATTCTTAATCTCTCTGGTCCTGAGTTTCCTTATTTATAAAATGAGGATAATAGAATTTTTTAGGGTGGTTGTAAGATTTAAATGAAAGATAGCCAGATAGGTAAGGATAGGGATAAGGATGGGGATAGAGATACCATGTTGATATTAGCTATCTATATTGATATTATCTATCTATTTATTTATTAGCATTTAAAACAGCACCTAACAGGTAGTAAACTCGGTGTTTAATCACTCGGCACAATAATCATTCTAATCAGATAAAAACAACCTACATATTATATGCTCTCTTTATAGCCACACATATGTTGTTGTTGGGGCTATACCTAAAAAGTCCACCGGTTTGTAGTTGTACAAAATTGGCTTCAATTTCTACAAACCCAGAACATAATCTGGAAATGGATTTCTGAATAAGACTGGCATAAACATGCTTTTCAGTAATCCAACCTTTTCTACTAAAAAATTTGCTTTTCTGTTGGCCAGATACTGACTATAAAGCTAATATGTAAATTGATTACTTTGCTTCTGCTCCAGGCTCACCTTTGGTAGGCAAATTAAAAAAGTACTGTACCCAAGGTGCTCCTAGATAGATTTGTGTCACGTTTCTTTTCAGAAAGCAGAACATTAAATGGACTTTTCAGAGTCATTGTCTATAGTTTGGTTAACTAAATGTCATGTTCTTCAATTTTTGCTCTGCAGCAAGTAACAGGGAAACTTTCGGTGTGAACTTTTAATATGAATCATAATACAGAAGACGATTAAAAAATTCTTTCAGCATTCTGATCATTTTATCAGATAAAACTCCTACTTTTGTCCCCATGATTCACAATGTGTAAAAGAAAATATACCCATATGGAACATGCTTGTGAATTGAAAATAAAGCCAGTGCCCAAAATACAAATCAAAAACACTGTCTAGAACAACAGTCCTCAACTAATGAATTAAAATGATTGCTGGTTTCTTTAAAATATTAAGCCCATCGATGCTTGCCAAAAACCCCTTGGCTAGCTAAGAGCTTCAAACTGCATTGTTCAGCTGGAGTTTGAAATCCTTCCATTCATCATTGACATGTGAGAGACAAGACAAGGTTTTTGACAAAAAGGGGATGAGGCGCCAGATGGTTTCCATCTGTATCTCCATTGATTGTACAATGAAAACCCACCTTCCCTAATCAGAAGGCTGTGTGATACATGGAAAATGAATACCCAGTGTTTTTAAAGAAGCATAATCGCCCCTTCCCAACCATAGATGTATAAATATTAATGAACACAATCTGGTTCTAAGCAAATTTAGCATGAACTTTTAGCAACCCTCTCTTGACAACTTCCTCCCTTTTTAACTGAATTAAGCTTCTAAGTTCTGTGATTAAAAATAGCAAACCCAGCACTGAAGTTGGATCTGTAACTGAGGAAAACCTCTCCCTTTCAGCTAGTAACCAGTTATCATAGCTCATATCATTGTATGCCTTTTATGCATACAAATGAGTCTCAATCTGAATGAGTATTTATCAGGTGTGAACAATGAAACAGAGTCAATAAAATAGGCAGGGCATTGATTATTAACCTATCATTTATGCCACTACTATTTCCAAAATGACATGAAGAATTTAGACATAATTATACACAACATTAAAAGAGGGCTGCTAAGCCAATCTCTATATAATATTTTAACTTTCTGGAACACTAACAGAAATTATTAAGTCAGTTTTAATTATTAATATTCAAGTAAAAATATTAGATGCTTTTCTAGGATGTCTGAACTTGGACCATTAGTACTATAATATCTCTAGTCAGGAAAACCTTGTTAATTCTCTTCCTTCTTCACTCACACCGCTATTGCTTAAAAAATATTAGACTTGAAAACTTTCACTAATTTCTTCCTTTGCTTTCATTTCTTTTAGTTCAAACAAGGAAGTCTGCATATTTATTTTAACTTATGTGCCTTTAATCTGTTGAAGAAGGGCTTTTTCCAAGAAGTATATTCCATATATTCACCACTAAGGGTTCCCCGTGGATCTAAGTGGTCAGAATCGTAAAGCAAAAATCAGGCCAAAGATAATATGAAAAATTGAATCCATGTACTTAGCTTAGTCACTCATGTGACTGAAAGAAATTAAATTTTCCCCCCTCCCTTAATATACATTGTTCTCATTTTGTCAATAAACATATTTGTATTGAGCACTACTATGTTTATGGCCTGGGGGAAGCCACTGAAGATCAACAGGTCACACACTACTGCTGGTGCCAGGCACAGACATTTCAGAGCCACCTAGCAGATAGCAGGTATAGAATGTTTTCTGTATAATACCAGCATCATGCCCAGAGTACATAGATGTCTTCATCTCTAATGATAAAACTCATCTCTTAGCCCCCTGTTCCCTTTGGAGAATACATTTTTCAGTGAGATTATTTGCCATACTACCAACAACACTGGTGTTTAAGGTTCAACTTCACAAGTTTCTGTTTTGTTTTGTCTTTTGTTTTTGCTTTTCCTAACCCAATCTGGTTGGCAGCACCATGATAAGATGTCAGGATAATACCAGTAAAGCTGGAGAAGAAGACATCTGAAGCTTCCCAAGAAAATGCTGAGCATATCAAAGTGAATTTTTGGTTATGTTCAGGGCAAGAAGAACAGGAAGGGCTAGACCCATAGCTCAGCCAGATGGTGCAATGTTAGCGCATGACAAAGAGGAAGGAAAACAATTATTTCCTTTCATTTATTTTCTAACTTTCATCAAGAAGAATGATCTTCAAATTTCAAAAAGGAGGCCTTAAATGGTTAATTTTAGTAGAAAACTGAAAAACTGAAATTGAAAGTGAACACATATGTGTGTTTATATCTTTAGGTCCACATGCATTAGATCTCTAGAAGTAATGGGGAATAACAAGTAAACATTTTTTTGTATATGAGACAAGTAAACTTTGTCCTGATTACCTAAAGAGGGAGCTAGCACAGTGTGTGTGTGTGTGTGTGTGTGTGTGTGTGTGTGTGTGTATACATATGTGTTGGGAGGACCAATGTGGTGAAGAAGGTGGTACCATACCCATAAAAATCAAATTCTGGATATTATATTTAAATGCATGGTTAAGTGACATACCCTTACAAGATGCCAGTGGGGTTGGAGATTGGAATGTGGCCCGAATGATAAAGAATGAAAATATAGGTTAACAATTTTTAATTATTTAATCAATGTCAATTGAGAAGATGGCATGTAAAAAATATGCCCTGAGCTCTCTCGTCAAATATTTATTGATTAGGTGAAGATAGTAGAATGGTTATGGACAGTTGAAATAATTATGTTTCAAAATTAATATAAAAAAGTCAGTAAAAGTGAATTAGATGAAACTTACAGGAAAAAAATATAAAGTACTGCATTGAAGGTAAAAAAAACTTTTAGGACATACAGGGTACAGGTTTGCAAGAGACCCAGTTGACAACACTTTACAAAAAAAAATGACTCCATATAACGATATAGTGGCAAATACGAAAAAAAATTGCAGAAAGGTCTTAGAGAAAGAGCAATAGGATATATTCTTTGTTCTCTTCACTCATTATTAACTGTCACCCTGATGATGATGGGGACTTTATCATATAAAAGAGATGATCAAAATACGTAGTGAATAAATTTTTAAAAATTTATTATAGTAAAAAACAAATCGCTATTAACTCCTTCAAAATATTCCTGCTTGCTTTGAACACACATATACCATCATTCTTGCCACGTTCTAAAGCAGTTCTGGAAATTCTTTTTTGTGTCTTTATGAGGGGTGATAATAAAAGATAGTATGTATGCTGCTATCAAGTGCCATCTAATGAAAAGCCAGACTCATAAAAACATTGCAATGTGTCCTTGTCCACCTTATTAACTGGACTTGGCACCCTGCAATTCAGGACACAGAGGTAGTCGTGGTATCATAACAAAAGACAAAAAAAAGTACTGTCAGAACTGCTTCATAAAGTTGCAAGAATGATGGAATAAATGTGTTCAAATTGAGGGGGAATATATTGAGGGGAATTGATGGCAAATATTTTTACTGTAATAATTATTTATAAATCAAACATTTATTTATTTATTTTTAGTACTGGGGATCCGACTCACGACCTCACGCTTGCCAGACAGGTACTTATGCCACTGAGTTAAATCCCTGACCCCAATCATTTATTTTTTAATCATACTATATACTAACCTGTGCTATGAGAAGCAATTATGATCATGAAGATATAACCCTGTTTCATCATTGATCCACTATTGAAGTCTATCAGGATATTCCTAAGAAAACTTGCTGACCCAGAAAATAGGTGAACTATGGCATGAAAGATCAAGGATCCTTAAGAAGAATGCTGAACTATTCTGCTTCTGGGCATATTCCCAGAAGAAGTGAAATCTTACCACGGTGATATATGTGCACCCATGTTTATAGCAGCATAATTTGTAATAGCCAAATCTTGGAAACAAGATTTGCCCATCAATTGAGCAATGGATAAAGAAGATGTGGTACTTTTATACAATGGAGTACTATTCAGCTATAAAAAATGATCACATTGAGGCTTTTATAGGTAAATGGATGTGACTTGAGACCATACTCATAAGTGAAATAAACCAAACACACATGTGTAAACACTGCATCGTCTCCCTAGTGTAAGAAACTGAAAGACTCAATAAGATACAAAATTC
>RJWT010003211.1:21777-37450 GCA_004365215.1 Cuniculus paca | reverse complement strand
AAGCTGGCAGCCACCAGATCCTGGGAGAAGGAAGGTATAGATTTTCCCTCACAGCCTCCGGAGTCAGCATGGCCTGGCAACACCTTGATTTCAGCCCAGGGGTACTGATTTCAGATTTCTGGGCTCCAGACCAGTAAGAGACTTGTCTTTTTCAAATGCTATCAAGTTTGTGGTAATTCATTACAGCAACCACAGAAAAGTGGTATATATATCTAAGTAACTTTTTGAAGCTATTATTAATTTATTAAAGTCAAGTGTTAACTTGAAATTAGAGTTAAACATTTAAGTTGTTTTTTAATACAGTATTAAATCACATCCTAAGAACAATGAGGTATCATTACAGTTCTCTAAACACCAAATACATCTGTATTATGTGGTGAGCACAAAGGATTTTTGGCATTATAAATGGAATTATATTTTAAAAAATCGCTCACAAACATACATAGAAACAAACGAAAATAAACTTAACAAACTATTAGCACACTTAATCCAGCCACTCAGAAAAGGCGTATACACCATGACCAAGATTCACCCCAAAACTGAAGGTTGGCTTAACACCTCAAGCTCACTAATATACCACAATATATGAATGAAGGGCCTGTGACATCTGCTACTGTCCTGCTGGGGCTATAGATGACTAACTTGGATGAGTTAGTCATGACATGACACTATGACATGAACTGTAACTGCCTAAATGGGTTGGTCTTACTGGGAGTTATCCCCTGACCCCAGGAGAAAACGGTTACTGGCTATTAAGGTATGTGGCTATATCTTTAAATTTAAAAACTATTTAGCATGACAAATTCCAAGCACATATAAAACTACAGAGAACTGTACAGCTTTTTAAGAAACAGACTTTGAAAAATTGAGAACTCAGAACAGGGCCTTGTGCCTAGGGTGAGACACCCACCCACTTGCACCATGGAAAAGAGCACAAGGAGGCCTCCCCACAGGTACCAGCCAGCAGCTGACTATGCAAATCCCAGGCTTGTGAGGGGTCTTGCTTTGACAGGCCTTGACTGGTGAGTAGTCCCGGCTGAGCCCTAGAGTTGGCTACATTCAAGACAAGGTCATGCCTTCTATCACTACAATACCACATTAAGTCTTCATAACAGAGGTTTCCTGTGTTCTCCTGGGATCGCAATAATTATGAAGAGGGGTGGTATTATTCAACATATTCCACTTGTCACTGCCTATGGAATAAGGACAGGAAATTTGCCAGGGATGTTGTTTTCCTCCAGTCCTCCCTGGGAGCTAAGTAGTGTCATCCTTGTTTTGCGCATGGAACAAGCCGAGGTCTTTGGTCACACGCAAGTGCCAGATAACCTCCCTGGTTCTAAGGAGACCACGTCCTGGGAGGAACTCACACTAATGTGCTTTGTAACTATTTGCAGCAAGAACTGAAACAAAAGGGATGAGGTATCATTCAATTAAATCATTTCAATTAAGTTACTAGAATGCTGTGCTTTGAATTTTTCTCAAGATCACGGTAAGCACTCACAGACTGAATATAAATAATTTCATTTTGGAAGAAAAACTGAAAAAATTTTTCCAATTAAGAGAATGAATATTCTTTCAGTTTCGCACAATAAAAAGCTAATTCTAGGGGGAAATTTTTAATTCCTGGGTTAATATTAGGAAACAGCCTATCCATTACTAGGTTGCAACCAGGAACATATTTTTATACCCATTATTCATAGAAAGACACAGACAAAATTTAAATAAAAACTAAGCCGAGGTGAATCTATCTGTTATTGATAAGTCTCTTATAACCCAGACCAGTGGTGGCAAACCCCCAACACGGGCGTCACAGTGGGCTGTTTCTATCACTAGAAGCTCTAAAAGGTTTGCCATCACTGAGAAGATGGACAGTTACAGCGCTGAAAGCCTACAACTGTGCAAACTGGCTATGCATATTTTAAAATGCAACTTACTGAAATCAGGAATTTAAGAAATTTGTGCTCTGGATGCAAACAAATCAGTGATGGTGAGTGGATGGCTCATTGCACTGTGGTCATAAAAAAATCAGTCTCCTTTGAGACTGAGTTTCTCTAGGGCAGCACAGTGCACTTTTTAACTCTTTACACAGCAGTGCTGGGTACCAGTTTAATTATCGCCCACTTTCTCCAAAGCAAATGAGGGGAAAAGAAGTTGAGCCTGCCTGAGCCCAAACTGGGCCCACCTTAGCCCAAATATTTTTCTGGGGTTTCCACAAATGACTATCTTTTAATGAATACAATAAAAATATCTTAGTTTTATTTTATTTTTTTTTAATATCTAAGAGGTACTACCTGAATTAAGTAAGCTTGTAATACTTTCTCTCAGCTTAATCATTACCAAAAATAAGGTTTGTAGCCACCAATATTAGCAGGACAAATTTATTTATAATAAATGCTTTAAATGTATCAATAAAAAAAATGCCTATTGATATTGTCAGGCCTTCTTGCAATTTGACAGATCAAATCTTATTTTCATTCTTAAACCCCATGAAGAAGTGATATCACTGACTTGCATCCACTAGCAAGCAAATTGATTAATCCCTCTCCATAGAAATCTCAACCCTTGATTATACCTATCAGACGTTAAGCAGCATTATTCTGGAGTGACAACACTTGACAAATTCCCCAACCATTTTCCTCAGCCTTTGTGGCCCTGCTAGCTTGTATTAACCCTGATGAAAAATTAATTTTCCTTATCTTCTCCTAAACCCCAAAATCCAAATCCACCAAACTGGCAACTCTCTCTGTAAAGGTATTATGAAAACCTCTAAAAGATTAATTGCATGTCTTCAGGTGACATTAAATTAATTTCTGTACTCATGACAGACATTTGATACTCCGCACTGAGAGGACAGATAACATTGTCAGGACACACAGAAGGACAGTGGTGTGGTGTCCCAGGGCAGCCTCTTATGAATTCTCCGTCCGATAAGGGCACACTTCACTGTCACCTGCAGTGCTGCTGATCGCTTGGCCACGGCCTCACCACACAGGTTTCTATTAACTCTAACAATGCAGGTCCTATCCCTGTGATCTCTGTGAAGCTCACTCAGAATGTGTACGACAAATGATATGCAAGCTGTATGAGGTTTCCAAATATAAATAAATACATCTAAGATTCCTCTATTTTCTCTCTGAAGACAACTGGATCAAAGCAGAGACAGTAAAAAAACTAACATACCTTTCCTGGTTCCTAGGTCAATTCCCTAATTAAATTGCTGCACTGTGATGGGGGGGAAGGGGGGCCAACATTTCAAACTTGCCGTGCTTGTTTATTCTCTGCAAAAATTTATCCTTACCTAACAGCAAACACACCAAACATGAACTGAAATCTTAAATACTACCTCTATCCACTTCTGGTAATGGGCCTACACAGGCTGAATACAAATCAAATCTATAAGGTTAAAAAGACCAGGGCAGCTAGACCTTATAACTACTGGGCTTCATGAAAGAAAAGGATCCTCTCAGCACATATATTCAACTGTACAGTACAGCAAGAACATGGCACAGTCATTCACTCACATGCTTGTTCCAACAACCTGCCTTTCTGAGATTAGTTAGTTATATTTAGAGAAAATATGTATAAAGTAAAATTAGCTGGCCTTTGGAAGGACAAACTGAAGCCATGAGCTTCTGAGGGGCTCTCATACCCTAGATTTCTCCAATTTGGAAAGGAAAATTCGAAGTCTGAAAAGGCAAGGATTCCTAGCGGCAAGAGGACCTGGGCCCCTGCACACTAGCTTTTCGGCAGCAGGGGAAAACAGTCTGGCTTTTCCAGCTCTAGTCCCTCACCTAGACATGAATTTGCTGGGGCCTCCACAGCCACTCGCTACCTCAGAGACTGTGCAACTCCCTACCTCACAGACTGCTGGAGCTGCCAAGGTGGGACCTGTGCTATCCTGTGTGATACTGTTTCTGGCCTCCAGCTCCCACGGCCTGCATCTCTCCAGTTCCGAACCTGAAGGCGCAGATCAGGAATATGCTACACAGGACTTCTACCAGCGGTCTTGGGCTCTGTAGCCTGGTCTATGCCCAGGCACCGCCAGACTGCATGCCAAGTTAATCCCGGAAGACAGGTGTGGGTTCCCCTGAGTAACACTCCCAAGGGTTCGACAAACCAACCAGCATGGTAGGTCTGTCTATCAAAAGGTACCAAACAGCCCATGTTCACAATTAAATCAAGAAGGAATCTGGAGAAGGGACAATAAATTTTTCATGAAAAATAGAAGAATTAGGATATATGTCCTTTTCTGATTTCTTTTTCAAGTTTACTCCTTCCTGTTATCACCTAAACATTCACAGAAACAACTGCTACTCTTATCCTCAGAAATACTCAGGGAATTACTAAACCTGCTACTCTTTTGCTGATTTAAAAGAAATTGTGAACCATGTCACTGTCTGTAGCTCATATTTAGGTTTCTCAAATATTTATTATGTCCCTGAAACTGCTCTAAATTCTGCTACATACTGCACCATGATGAACTATTCCACCATGGGCCCAAAGAGACCGGGCCTAGCAACCAGGGACTAAAAGCTCTGCACCACAGCCAGAAGAAATCTTTCCTTCCGAGTTTGTTATCTCAGATATTCTGTCATAGTAATGGAAGGATCAGAGAGCACCCCAGATGCTCACATTTCACTGAGGAGCTGGAGCCACCCAGAGACAGGACTGACCCCAGGGACAGGCAGAGAAAGGACAAGATGCATGGCAACACCTTTCTTTACAGGAAGTTGGGCTTCATGTACACTCAAAGAATGGGGGAAACTTCCTAGAAGATACAGAAGCCAGCAGGAAGGGGCTCTCACTGGCCAGTGAGAACCAACTCCGGCACTGAAGTAAATCATGACAGATGAATCTCAGTATCATTACACGGGATATTACAGCAGTAAGTATATGAACAAATGAAAGAGGGAAAAGAGAGAGCCATTGCCAGGGAGGAGGGCAGCGGACAGACACAGAGGGAGTACTACCATGTGAGAACATCAGGCGGCTAACAGTGAACACTTGGTAACAGGTCCACAGAGTCCTCCCATAAACTACTAACATAACTTGGGGGCTGGGGGAAGGTTCCACCAGGAATCAAACTGAGGACTTCGAGCTTGTCAGGCAGGCACTGCGCCAATGAGGTAAATCCCCAGCCACTACTATCATAATTACAAAAAATAAAGTTGTAACCACAGTGGAGAGACTCAGCCAACAGCACCTCACCCAAGTAACTGGACACAATCTTGCTAACACTGCACAGAACTCCTGACTGCGGCCAGCCAGTCAAAAATGCCCAGCATGAAACCTATGAGGAGGAAGCACAAGACAAACCCAAATTAAAGGACACTGCACAAAATAATTAGCCCCTGCTCTTTAAAAACGTCAAGGGCAAGAAAGAACAAATGATCGTGCAACTGCCACAGATTAAAGGAGACCACAAAGATAGCACATGAGCCTAGACTGCCTGGCTTAGATAATGATGTTGTATCAACAAGAAACTTTCCAACTTTTCATAATATGCAATTGTGGTTTTCAAGACAGTTGTCTCTGGTCTGAGACAATCCACTCACTGTGCCTCCAACCCACCTGAAAACAGTTTGGGAAAAAAAGTTTTGTGTATGTGAAAGGACAAAATGAGACAAAGACAAGCCAACAGAGCCAGATGGAAACAGCTGCAAATGTGGTAAAGGGTACCCAGGAGCTCCTGTACCATCCCTGCAACTTCTCTCACAGCGAAGTCACACAAACTCGTCCTACAGCCCACAAGCCCAGTGTACACCTACCACCAATCCTCCACATCTGGGCACAACTTCTGAGAGGGCAGGAGGGAAGAACACCACTGATCTAGTCTAGGCCCTCCACAGCAAGCTCACACACATAGATTGGGGCCTTCGGCATGCAGTATTTTGACAGCTTTTTAAAAATAAAATACAGGAGAATTACAACTGGACAGCTGGCTTTCCTGGTAGGGTGTTCTTTCTGTCTCCCCTTTCTCTGTGCGGCCCACAGAACAAAGGACTATTTACTGAATTCGCAGCCAAATTCCTAAAATTTTCATTACCTTGATCAGAGTAAAGCATAAAGAACATTATATAAACAGCCGTTATGAATAAGCCTTTGTTTCTTCCTTGAAAATAAAGGCAAAGAGCACAGTGATAGTTACTAAGCTACTACCATGTACTGTAGCTACTACCATGTGCTACTCACACCACACAGGTTGTAACCCCTATTCTTTTCAACAATCCAAGAAAGAGAACCAAGCCTCATTTTACTGGGGAGCCCAGCTGGGGTAGTAACCAAGGTGACAAAGATGCAAACAGAAAAGCCAAGACACAAAAACTGCAAAGACTAGGGAAATTAGATGCTGAAGGCCTATAACTACTATTAAGGACTTTTCTCAGGCCCATGCTTATTCTAATTGCTTTTTCTGTGTTTAATCACAAAGAATGGCCAAAGATGACTACGGTTAAGTTTATACTAAGTGAATATTTTACCTCTTTTATATTTGTTCTGTTAATAATGGAATAGTTTTATTTTTTGGATTACATATTTATTGGTTATGATCAAAATTATGATTTAACAAGGTTTCTCTCTGCTTCTTAAAATTAAGCACTTAAAAATCGGTTTCTAGCCAGGAGTGGTGGTGTACTCCTGTAATCCCAGCACCCTGGAGGCTGAGGGAGGAGGATCATTGCAAGTTTGAGACCAGCCTGGGCTACAAAGTGAGCCCAAGGTCAGCCTGAGCTGCATAGCGAGACCCTGTCTCAAAAAGACAAAAAATAAAAACAGCTTTCTGAGAAAAGGGGTAAGAGAACTAGTCCATTAATACTACGATTTAAACTGGATTTTGCAAATAATATTCAAGGAGGCACATGAAATTTTAGAATATTTGCTGATAACCAATACTACAAGCAACACATTTTTTTTTTTTGTGAACAACACTAATTTCTTCAACTTCAGTAACCTCAACTATCAAATCCAGACAATAGGAAGGAAACACCACTCACAGAAACAGCAATTGATTAGCTTCACAGGAAAAGTCTCTCAATTTCCAAGTCCTCCAATGTTTCTCCTCAAAGCTTTAAATATAAAGTCTGACTTCCTTTGGCACACAAGAAACTGTTAGAGATGTGTTTCCAGCATATGGCAAAACAGCACTGCCCTTTATCACATGCATTCTCACCCTCTCCGCTCGGCAGGGGCCAAGGATGAAGGAGTAGTCGCTCAC
Source organism: Cuniculus paca (assembly GCA_004365215.1). Taxonomy (NCBI): domain Eukaryota; kingdom Metazoa; phylum Chordata; class Mammalia; order Rodentia; family Cuniculidae; genus Cuniculus; species Cuniculus paca. Next base: position 30,237 of record RJWT010003211.1, on the reverse strand, counting down.
CAGTTCTATGCCCACAGCAGGGCTGCTCACCATCACCCAAGTCCTTCTCTGTGTCCTGCTCCAGTCAGTCACTACTAACTGGCAAGAGTCAGCAAGAAAATGACACCTACTCATCGTCCTTATTCCAGAAGCCTCCATTAGCAATCTTCTAAGTCTACCCTACTGCTACCTATTTACTGGAAACAGGAGACTACAATCCTTAATGGAGAAATAGGTAACAACAGAAAAGCTGCAGCTACAATAGCTAACTATTCTAAAGATGGACAAAGGTCCCAAGATGCACAACCTAACCAGAGGTGCACGGCTACCCCATCACTTAGCTGTGTGGCTAAGTGACAGCAACATGGCCTCTCTGAGACTTGGCTTATGAAAGGGATTGAGGCAGGCCTCTATCTGCTAGGGATGCTGTGAGTGCAAGCTGAGCAGTGTGAAACAAAGGCAGCCACTGCCGCTATCCAGCACGAGATCACAGGTTTCTACCTGGAGCCTCAGAGCATTCTACAAAACAAAGACATTCATCATGTGGTGTTTATCCACCAGAAGCTTTCATTTATGGGCTCCTCATGGCAATCTTAGTGACCCCATTAATAGGCCGGAAATTGAGGTTCAGAGAAATGAAACCATTATCCAGTCTCGAAGGCAGAGATCATCTAAACATGGGTCCTCTGACCCAAAGCCCAGTTGTTTTCCCCAAATCCCATGGGTCAGCTCAGGTCCTGGAGAGGAGCACTTCAAGCTCTGAACACTACAACAGGAAGTGGCAGAACAGCCCACCCAAGCCTGATGCCAAAAAGCCCAAAGACTCTCCAAGCTCCAAACAATGTAACTATGCAGTCACCAGAACTATATAATGCCAAGAAATCATTTTCATTATTTTTGCAAATGTTCCCTATGCACACAATGCAACAGTGTCAACAAAGAGGGCTGACAGAAAAAAGATGAATTACAATCACATTAAAGGTAATGTAATTAAATGAAAAGGTAGGCATAAAAACCTACCATCTCGTCTCAGGCTCTTTTATCTTTCAAACACTTTAAGTTAAAACACTCAAAGATTATATGATTTTATTTTAAAACTGAGATATGGAAGTAACAAAACAAAACTGTTCCGACTCACAACTGCTGCATAGGCTTAAGTACTTCTAAACAGCCCAACTTAAGTTGTAAGATATTTCCAACCGGTATGATGCATCAAGAATGCCAAGGACTTTCTGCTTCGACAAACACACACAACAATCTTGTGGTCAGCCAACACAGACAAGTTGTTGAATGGCACTCATCATTCATCATTCTCCTGGCCAGAGAATGACTTCTAGAAGGAGATGATGAATGCAAATAAAAATTCTCACATTAGATTTATCTATTTATATTTAGTTAGAAAGAAGTAAAGGAAATACTTTTATTTACTTTTTTTTTGGAGACAGAATCTTGCTACTATGTAGTTCAAACTGGCCTTGAACTATATAGCCCACACTGGCCTCAAACTTGTGCCAATCCTGCCACCCCAGCCTCCCAAACACTGGGATTGTTACAGACAAGCACCACACCTGGCTTATTTAATTTCTTTTTTAACCTAACATGACTCTGGGGAAACCCTCTAAGAAAGCTTATGAATAAGACACACATTATACATCTTTTTACTGGCAGAAGGCAAAAGAGTCAACACGGGGAATATACACTGCCAATGAAATGCTTTTATTAAATAACTATACAACTAAAATATGTACTTAATAGTCTATTCAGGTACCACACACAAATGAATCTTCCCCAAATGTAACCTCCAGTCAGTCCCTAGCTGAAGGGTGTGGCTCAGCCCTGGGCTCACAACGTAAGATTCTCACAGGCAGAGTACTACTTCAGTGCCAATGCTGACAGAGACAGAGCACTGCCCATATCCTGAAGCTACAGCAGCAGTCAAGGGCAGAGATAAAAGTTACATAAATGTGAGTGTGCCTGGCAGCTGATACAACTGTTTCCTTTTTGCACTGCCTCAAACAAATACAACTTACACCTAGCCACAATTAGGAACATACTACCTTGAACAAATAGTATCCACCCACCAGAAAATAAAAAAAAACAAGGCCATTACACCATTCATCAGTTCAGACAGACACAAGCAAAAGACACATCCTCTGATGAGTCAGAAGTTGCTCCCTGCTCCTGGAGAGTCACCTGTTAGGGTCCACCCTGAAAACAGGTGTGTTGGCTAACTTAAGAACTCAAAGGCAGATTCCAAAGTACTGCTTTGGAAAATAGCTTTTGTTTTTCCTGTTTATTGAAAACCAGGAAGCATCATTTTGTGATGAAGTCTGTTATTTACTTTAGAAATACAAATACATGTGGGCTACAATGCAAAAAAAGATAGCAAAAGTTTAAATAGAGAAAAGAATTTTTTTTTTTTGAAAGAAAAAGTGTTTAACTTATGAGCTGCTCTTAGAAGGCAGAACTCTGATTCTCCACCTGCAACCCCTCTGGGGCAGATGGTACCCACAGTCTTTGCACCTGTGGCTGTGACACAGCACTAATGACAGCTGGCATGGTGAGGCCTGTTTCCAGAGCTAGCCCATCCTCCTCTTATGCTTGTAATCCAAATTAAAGCCAGACATTGATGACCACAGTGCACTCAAAAAGAAGGCCACAGAAGAGGCCACAGTAACCACAGTGACCAATGGGCACTGGGTTGGCACAGAGGAACAAACCCTTATAATATGAAGTGATGTGACGGAACCTTCACCTGTTTACCACCATCTGAAATCACAGTAAATCAATGTGAGAAAAAAACACTGAGATGAAACAAAATTATAAGTGCTTACTAAATACATATGGAACTCGTGGGGATCTTCTTGCCTCAGCCTCACAAGTGCTGGGATTATAGGCATGTGCCAGCATGTCCAGCTATTTTCCTTCTTAATGCACGCTTTGTGTTATTTTAAAGTAACTGTCATTAGCTGACTTACTCTAGAGCCTGTGTTGACAGTTCTCCTCATCTGTTCCTGCTACTCCTTTTAGAAAAATGAGCAACACTATCTGGGAAACAGAAAGTAGGTGACAGTGTCTAGACAGTGCTGCTCAGATGTGGACACACGTACATGCTGCCCACAGTCATTTACTGAATCTAACCCTGGACATAACAAATTACTTCCTTTGTGTACAGGAAATTTTATTTTTACAACAAACTTAATGGTTCTTGTTTGTTTGTTACCACAAATTTATCACAATATGTTATCACTTATTACTGTCATAAAGTTGATAAGCTGAGCAAGGTGCACCTGGGAAATGTCACACTGGTCTTTCAAGAGACATCTGACACAATACAAGGGGGAACTCATGAATGACAGTTCTCACACTGACACTCAGGCGTGGCCAACCAGTGGCCCACAAGTCACTTACCCTGTTTTAAAAAAAAGTTCCAACATCTTTTTTTAAAGTTTTGTTACTTACATTAACTGTACTATGTATTTTATTACAGCCCAAGACGATTCCTCTTCACCTAATGTGGCCTACACAAGCCAAAAGTTTGGAAATGCCTAACAGGAAACTTTTAAACTTTATGTGGAATCAAGACCTTCTAAGAGAAAGATTCAAGAAGCAGACATAAAACCTGTCCACTTACCCCTGTTGACAACTTAATCACTCTGAGCTTGGAGCCCACATGAGGCCCATCGCCACCGCCTCCACTGTTGGCCCGGTGCATGACCGTCCTCTTCACACCAGGCTTCATGTCCTGGGGCCGGCCCTGCAGGGATGGCACACGGGCTGCCTGTGGGGTGGGTGGGGGCTCCTCCACATCTGCAGGTTTGATCTGCAGTAACTGGTGCGGCGTCTGACTCTGAGGTACCGTTCTGGCCTGTCTCAAATGTTTCAGTGGTTTTGTCTGCTGTCCTGGATACTGCACATTAGCACCGGATGGTACAAAGTTCGATGTTTTGGGCTGAACGTTTGGAAGAGCGACATCTTGGTTTTTCACAAGAAGTCTTGTCTTCACATTTTGCCTGCCCTGTGCACCTGGGAAGGGTAGTAGGGGGTTCCCGTTGGTAGGGGAAGGGGCAGCCACCTGCTCCTCCTGCTCCCCTGAGGCATGTGGGGCATAGAGGTGCTGCTGCTGCTGCTGTTGCTGCTGCTGCTGCTGTGCAAGTCTTTCCAACAACTCCTTCTTCCGAGCACCAGCCTGCTGCTGCCTCCGAAGCTCCTTCTGCTTCAGGATCTCTTCCCTTAGGCGTTTCTGCTCTTCTATCTTTAAGCGATATAATCTTGTTTCTTCATCTTCATCAGGAAACTACAACGAAAAATACACGTGGCTTATTTTACTGTGCAAAGACAAGGTGACCATTCTACTTCAACAATCTGGGAAAGGCATTCCCAAAAACCTTTCAATCTACTACTTGAAAGAAAGCACTCAATGCTGCTTAAAGACTAAGTGTAACTCCTTCCTCTGGGGAGGGCCAAAAAAATTACACAGTTAAAAATAATTTGGAAAATCTTATCAGAATATTAAAAATGAAATAATATAAATTTCCATTCATTTACAAGTTTAAAACCAATTAAACCATTCATTTAAGATATCAAAATATGTTTCCAACAGGAATGGCACTCGCAGCAAGGCCTGCTGTCACATGGGTTTTATCTGGCTCTTCCCTGACAAACCAACAAAAGGTGGGGTGTAAACGACCTGAAAGGCCCTGATTAGAACTATTGATTTTTCGTACAGAATTTTCAGCCTGATCTCAAACTCATTTGTCACAGAATAATTGGTTATAATGAACAGCACGAGTCAATCTCTCTGACCTTGAACTCAAGTACCCTCCTCAGAATCAAAATGTTGCCAATTGCAGTATTGGAATATTAATGGTATACAAGGAATGCCTTGAATATTCCAATCCCAAACTATTCTGAGAGTCTATCAAAAAATTCTGTGAAAAAGTCCAGTAACTTTCATAAAATATACCTGACAAGCAAAGCTTATAAAAAGTTAAGCATTTAAAAAATAATTTTCTATAGAAATCACTGATAGCCACAAATCCACTGTAGAAAATGCCACAGATTTAATTTTCTTAGAATGTGCCTATTTAATAGTCTTACCTACCCTCAGCAAGTCCTAAGCACTATGAAGATGAGATGACACTGCAGCCAAGGAGTTAGCTGGCACCCAGGTGCCTCCACCGGAGGCAATTCTGACCAGATCAGTTCCCTAATTTCCAATTGGATACATTACAAACAGAGCATCTAAAGGTAGCTGAGGGGCTGCTAACCCGGTGTGCATATAGACCAAGGACACTAAGGCAAAGCCAAACAAATAGTCCAAACAGCAGAGGCATGTGTCAGCACTCAGAGGCACTGGGAACAGCAGACACACCAACTGGACCCCAGATCCACCATCTCGAGACACAGGATTAGCATTTCCCCAAACAATCAAGAAAGTTAAAGTACGTTCAGGAATGTAGGCAGGAATACCTAAAAAGACTTTCATCAAAATGGATTCATCCTTTATTATAAAAACTACAAGGCAGTATGAAATTTTTAGCAAACCACCTCAATTCAGTTTTAAAATCTACATTCTTTTTTCATATTGATTATAAACCAGAAGTCACCCTTCTAACATGATCTTATTAAATGGTAACACAAGATTTTGACTTTGTATTTACAGTTTTGATTTGGCAACATTACCTTACAGCCACTATAGTAATTTGTAAGAAGAAAATTTGATGTTAACAATTAAGTAATTAAAAGATAAAACCAGTATTAACTGGTTTTTATAAAATTAAGAAAGCATGACTTGCCTAAATCCGTATCTAGGGAAAAGTTTCATGCCATCATTATTATATTAAATATTGATCTATTATGCTACTTCCTTATATTCCACATAAATCTTACTAATATGGATAAAACTTCCACAGACTATCTCCTACCAGGTCCCAAGCATATAACCTGCCTTGTTTTATCCCCAATTACTAGATAAGGAAGTTGAAGCCTATGAGAGAGGAGAACCTCAAATGCAAATCATGTCAAATACTGAACTGCATTTATTATTGATACTTGGAACATTCTATTCTGCACCTCTTTTAAAATTAACAATATAAGGACCGGGGATCTAGCTCAGTGGCCTAAGCGCCTGCCTGGCAAGCGTGAGGTCATGAGTTCAATCCCGGGTGCCGAAGGAAAAGAAAAAAAGAAAATTAACAATATAATTACACTGAAAACAAACCAAACCCTCCAAAATGAAGAAGACCAAGAGTAAAAGTGGTCCTATCTTCCAGAGTCCACAATGTGAATCAGAAAAAGCACTACAGAAACCTAGCAGTGCATACTGGGAGTCAGCAGACCACAGTCCATGGGCCAAGTCTGGAACCCTCCTGGTTCTGGAAGATGCCGCTGAGACACAGGTGTATCCATTTCTGTGTGAACTGCTAAGAAACTGCCTTTGCACTAACATGCAGAGTTCAGTACTTATGACAGCTTCGACTACATGCCTGAATTATTTATAGAATATTTGGACCCTTTAAAAAAAAATCTGCTAAGTCCTGATGTGTATATGTTGATTCTATATAACGCAACAATAACTGTACAAATATATAAAATCTAATATGGTAAACCTGTGAGAACACATGGTTATTCAGCTAAAAGGAGTCAACTGGAAAAAAGAAAAACTGGGCGGATTTTGTAAGTAACTCTCTGGATGAATGAACTAGTAAGACTTGACCTGAAAAGTTTCCTATTTGAGATAAAATATTTTTAACAAAGAAAATGCCCTACCTCTGGCTCTGTTTTTGAGTCTTCCTTAGGTTGAGCCGCAGGGCTGACTGGTTTGCCTTTCACATCAGTCTTTCCCTGTGAGTTCCTAGAAGCCACCATAGTCCTTGCAGGCGGGGATGTGCTGGCGACGGGCTTCACTTGAGCCGAAGGTGTGGAGGAGCAGCGATTGCTGCTCATTTCTATAACGTGAGATGGCGCTATGGGTAATTCACGCAAATTGCTATTCCTGGGGGCTGTGGGCTGCATCTGCTGCATGGGCCGTTTGGTTACATTCTGAGATGCTACATTCTATCACAAGAACAAAGACATTTTAATTACTACAACTGGGGAGCTAGCAGAAGGAACATAAAAAGGCACATCATGAAATTTAAAAAAAGATCATTCTCATTAGTAACTGACTTTTCTCCTGGGCAGCTGATACTTTCATACATAAATGCAGCTTCACTGCCTAATTCTGAAGTCTCAAGGTAAAGCTGCCCTACTTGCCCACACACACTCCTGGTTACAGAAATCTTACCAGGTAATTTATGGTTGGAGCTTCAGGATAAGGACCTTTTTTTTTTTCAATATACATTCCTTTTTTATTTCTTTGTGGCACCAGGGTTGAACTCATGACCTCATGCTTGCCAGACGGGCACTTAGGCCACTGAGCTAGATCCCCAGCCCTAGGACTAACAATTTTATTTTATTTTATTTTTTTATTTTTTTTTGCGGCACCGGGGATTGAACTCACAACCTTGTGCTTGCCAGGCAGGCACTTAGGCCACTGAGCTAGATCCCCAGCCCTGGTGTTTTTGAGACAGGGTCTCACTATGCCATTCAGGCTGGCCTTGAGCTCACTTTGTAGCCCAGGCTGGTCTCAAACTCACAACCATCCGCGTGTCTCTGCCTCCAGAGTGCTGGGATTACAGGTGTGAGCCACCACGCCCGGCTAGGACTAACAATTTTAACAGAACTCTCAAGAACCAAAAAGTACTCTATCCTCCTTAAGAACTCAATGGGATTAAGAGCACACCTAAATTCAGCACAGAAGAAAGTAATCAAGCATTAAAGTCATGATCCTTGACCAAATAAATGTGTGTCAATTTCCCACAACCAAACATAATTTCTTCAAAGGCAGGGATCTGTCTCATCTGTTTACTGCTGAAACTTGAGGAGTACCTGGCAACAGGACAGTTAGAACATTTCTCCTGAATACATTTATTTTCTATTCTGAAGGCAAAGAGACAGAGATAACTTATGCATCAAAAATGAAACCACTGGCAAAGGTAGCATGACTACCACCTAAAACTACTTTCTGAAGTTACATGGCTATTAATTAATATTGATCACTAGTGAAGCATCACATCACATGAAAATAAGACGAAGTAAATATTAACATACTCTTAAGCACAAATGGGATGTCATTAATTTCTGTAGTCAAGAAAGCAATTTCCTAAGTTTTTTTTTTTTAAAACATAGACTCACTTCAGAAGAATATATGACGTATCTACTCACTTAAAATCAGAACTGGAAGACAATCTAACCAACTATGTTCCTCGAGTTCTAGTTTCAAGTTAAAACAAGGGAAGACAGCCTGATACTCACATGCCGCAGGCCCTGGCGTGGAGGGCACTGCACCCGACTGCTGCTGGGTTGTGGCTGTGCTGTCTGCACGTGCGGCCGGAACTGTGGCTGAGACAGAGGCATCAGAGGAGGGGGTGGCGCAGA